>JASAND010004996.1:0-45752 GCA_030248195.1 Trissonchulus latispiculum
ACAAAAAAAATTTTGAAAATTTCGCTTTCTGATTTTTTCACTGCAAAATTGGTACCAAAAGGGGATCAACTTTTTTGATGGGGAATTTCGTTCATAGAGACCTCCTCTTGCCAATTCTCCCTCGGCCTCGACATACGAGCTAATCTTAAGGCCAATGTTTAACAACATTTGAATATTGTCAGAGAATCTTTAAAGTGCTAAGAGGACAAGAAAGTAAAATGCTCCTCCGGAGCAGGGAAAAGTAATATGGGTGGATAGGGTGAGGTTGCGAAATCAAGAGAGGACTAGTTTTGAAAATGCTTAATATGGGGCTAGGTTCTGAAAGAAAGGAGGACTAGGTTGTGGGCGAACTAATATGGGTACAGCGTCGCCGAACAACCCATATTCGCGGGCATGCACGCTTCGCTTCAGCGTTTGTCATTATATAGAACGGTCAACATTAGAGTGAAAAATGTTGAATAGGTAATCTGCAAGATATAGTAGTTGTTTGCCTGAGCAGTTTTAGGCTAGCTATATACCTTAAATTTAGTTGGACTATGACAAGTATCGGACAGAAACATAGGGATGTGGCGGTAAAACTATTGATTCAGTCCGGCAGGGTTGCAGTCAAGGACAATCGCTGTAAAATTATTCTTTAAATATGCTGTCTGTATAAATGCATAAAATGAACAGTAAGCTTAGACTTTCTCGAAGGAAAAGTCAGACTATATAATACGAATATGGAACTACGAATATGCGGTTATAGATTATATCATCTAATTTAGAATCTGGAGCTATAATTTATAGTCTAGAAATTGATATAGATGATTGTATAATTTTTACAGCCCGCGAATATGGGTTGTTCGGCGACGCTGTGCCCATATTAGTTCGCCCACAACCTAGTCCTCCTTTCTTTCAGAACCTAGCCCCATATTAAGCATTTTCAAAACTAGTCCTCTCTTGATTTCACAACCTCACCCTATCCACCTATATTACTTTTCCATGCTCTGGAGGAGCATTTTACTTTCTTGTATATATATATATATATTGCTTGTATTAATGGAATTTTGTTTCTGCAGGTTCTCGATCAGCCACACCTCAAGCCCAAGGTGCTTCTAGTCCTTTGTCGACTGGCTACGGGGATCATATGGGAAGTGGATCATTAGGCCTAGCGAGTAGCCCATCACAAGGAGCTGGTTTGGCTGGATCTTTTGGTCGTGCTCCGGGCGCTGGAAGACCACCACGGCAACCTGCCGCCGGCAGAGGTGCTCCCCTGATGCAGCAGGTAGGCTTTGCTGTCATTACTGATAACATGTTGACAGTGGTAATTCCTTTTGGACACATTTTTGTCGACGGTATGCTGCATGCCAAAAACATCCCTAACAGCTTCTTTTAGCATTCTAAAACTTTGCTCTCAATCTAGCATCAAATACTGGCTATTTCTGTCCCAGATAGTTTTTGCCTATTCCCATTTGCATATTTCCAGTTGTGCCCGTTCTTTTCGTCACTCGTTCTTTTAATAACTAAAGACAGATGTTTTGCCTTTATCAATTCGTTTTTAGCTAAAATCATGGGGGTGCTCGGAGAGCCCCCTATAATATGAGCTATAAAGGCACTTTGCGGATTTTGAAAAGTGCTAATTAGGCATAACTTATTAACGGGAAGGAATTAAGAGCTAATATTTACATTTTTGAAATCTCCAGGCCGAGAGCTTTCGAATGATACCAAACTTGCCCGGAAAAAATGAACTTTGAAAAAATCGACTTTCTCTTACGGGTTTGAAAGTGGGGTTTTTTTTCTCTGTATTCAGCATGATTTTTGTCAATTTTGTGTTAACTCGATTTTTCGAACGGCCCATAGGAAAAATTTTTCTAAATTTTTTTTTGAATATCTAGGCAATGGTACTTAGCAAGTTTATGTTTTTTTCCGAATTTCAATCTGGTTGGAATCGATTTTTATAGATGGTCAAAAATGGAAAAAATAGCGTTTTTGGACACCTTCAAGCTGAAAAATTTCTAAGTCCGAAAATTTTAAAATAGTCTAAAAACGGGCAAAAACAGCGTTTTTCGGCCTCGGGGTGGTACCCATATACAGTAAATCGGGGTCGCTGAACACGATGAGCATAGTGCCGACATCGTATCTCGCCTGGTTCATCTGGTTCAACTGGTTCAAAGTTAAACCAGTTCCTGGTTCAAGCTACTGGAGATAGCTAGAAGGCTGAAATTTTGCAGACAAAGGTTATTGGGCATGGGGAATTCACTGGTGGTGTTACTTTGGTGATCCGACCCATGGCTGGCCAGATCTGGTTCAACTGGTTCAAAATTGAACCAGTTCCTGGTTCAAGCTACTGGGGATAGCTAGAAGGCTGAAATCTTGCATACAAAGGTTGTTGGGCATGGGGTATTCACTGGTGGTGTAACTTTGGTGATCCGACCCATGGCTGGCCAGATCTGGTTCAACAGGTTCAATGTTGAACCAGGTCCTGGTTCAAGCTACTGGAGATAGCTGAAAGGCTGAAATCTTGCATACAAAGGTTGTTGGGCATGGGGAATTCAGTGGTGGTGTAACTTTGCTGATCCAACCCATGGCTGGCCAGATCTGGTTCAACTGGTTCAAAGTTGAACCAGTTCCTGGTTCAAGCTACTGGAGATAGTTGGAAGGCTGAAATCTTGCATACAAAGGTTGTTGGGCATGGGGAATTCAGTGGTGGTGTAACTTTGCTGATCTGACCAATGGCTGGCCAGATCTGGTTCTACTGGTTCAAAGTTGAACCAGGTCCTGGTTCAAGCAACTGGAGATAGCTAGAAGGCTGAAATTTTGCATACAAAGGTTATTGGGCAAGGGGAATTCACTGGTGGTGTAACTTTGGTGATCCGACCCATGACTGCCCAGATCTGGTTCAACTGGTTCAAGGTTGAACCAGATCCTGGTTCAAGCAACTGGAGATAGCTAGAAGGCTGAAATTTTGCATACAAAGGTTATTGGGCAAGGGGAATTCACTGGTGGTGTAACTTTTGTGAACCGACCCATAGCTGGCCAGATATGGTTCAACTGGTTCAAAGTTGAATCAGTTCCTGGTTCAAGCTACTGGAGATAGCTGAAAGGCTGAAATCTTGCATACAAAGGTTGTTGGGCATGGGGAATTCAGTGGTGGTGTAACTTTGCTGATCTGACCCATGGCTGGCCAGATCTGGTTCAACTGGTTCAAAGTTGAATCAGTTCCTGGTTCAAGCTACTGGAGATAGCTGAAAGGCTGAAATCTTGCATACAAAGGTTATTGGGCATGGGGAATTCACTAGTGGTGTTACTTTGCTGATCGGACCCATGGCTGGCCAGATCTGGTTCAACTGGTTCAAAGTTGAACCAGTTCCTGGTTCAAGCTACTGGAGATAGCTGAAAGGCTGAAATTTTGCATGCAAAGCTTATTGGGTATGGGGAATTCACTGGTGGAATTTGTGATTGCTACTGCCACAGTTATGGCAGCGTTCCCAAAAACTAGACGGAGGACAAGTAGGAAAAATGCTCCTTGCAGTCGCATGAAAAAGTTAATATGAGCTATGATGGTCAACATTTAAATGTGTCAAGGACAAGATTTAAAATGTTTAATGTGAGCCAACATCTAAATAAGTAGAGGACAAGATGTAAACGGCTAATATGAGCCGCTACGTTTCTCTTGGGCTCATATTGACGCGACTAAAATGGCGAACATATACAGTTTACGGTTGGCATATAAGCATCAGTGTTTATAAACGATTTGATTGGCTTGGGAATATTGAATTAGTGTGATGATTGCGATGATAACTTCAAATGTGATTTCTCAAGATTTCACAACATGTGTAAGTTCCACATTTTCGTTTCTTCATTAGATTGGACTTCGGTTTCGTTTTGTTGACTTTATGTGGTGGCCTTAAATGTGTACTTGGATGTAGCGGTGGAGAAGAAAACATTTACGTACAGCTTTGCAAAATTAATGTTTATGCGTCGTTATTCATGCAAGCCATTTCAGTGTTGGATTAAAAGTAAGCAAAAGCTAAATGAGCGTCAATATGAGCCCAAGAGAAACGTAGCGGCTCATATTAGCCGTTTACATCTTGTCCTCTACTTATTTAGATGTTGGCTCATATTAAACATTTTAAATCTTGTCCTTGACACATTTAAATGTTGACCATCATAGCTCATATTAACTTTTTCATGCGACTGCAAGGAGCATTTTTCCTACTTGTTCTATTTTCCGATTCATTATTTTCATGAGTCAGCTGCGCTGTCTTAATTTTAAATGAAATGGTGTTAATTTTGATGACCTCAATGATAAAACTAAAAGCATGAACAACAACCAAAAATATCCCCAGCTCATTGATTGATGCAGATATTAGATAAAATAGATATCCCGTAGAATATTTTACTTCAGTCTGCATTCTGCAAAAAATTGCGAAAACTGCACTCCTTCAGTAGTTCGCTAAGAAAACAATAAAGAACTATTAATCGTAGTTTATCTGCTTCATCACCTTAGTCGACTTTATTTAAGTTACATAATGAAATTAATCGGAACTTAAATAGAGACCCTTGGCCCGGAATTAAATCTCCAACCACCTGACAAAAGTCCGTAGCGGGCATCCTCTGTAGACGTTAAGAAGAGTCATTGCGACCATAAATATAGCTTGAGTTACACTTAAGCAAAAAACGATGGGATGTAGGAAAAACAATAGGATTTATCATTACTTGCAATGCGTGTGATACTTTTTGTCAAAAATACATAAATAAATGTATAGGTTGTGGCTTCCTTCCTTCTCTTAGGATATGTAACATTGAACTATTCTGTATTGTAACCGCATGTTCATTGGATCGCTTAGATGCAGTCGGGCGGAAGCGGTTTTATGGACGACGGAGGGATGCGATCTAGTCTTCATGGTGGCATGCATTCTCATTCACAGGATCAGCAGCAGCAACAGCCACAGCACTTTACCAATCTCGCCAACGTCCACCAACAGCATCAGTCACAGTCGGCCCAGTCTGGTGGAATCAAACCGGGCGGTCTTCAGTTTAGCAGTCGGACTCGCGGCGGACAGGCTCCTGGTGGGTTTCATTCTTCTGCCATGGGTGGACCTCATCGAGGTGTCACTGATGGTGGTGGATATCGGGGTAAAGGAATGTACAGCTGTGCTTTTAACATTATGCTAATCACTGTTGTGTGCAACTTTGTCTAGTCTTGCAATAGTGTATTGTCTAAGACTAGGTACTGGACTTATTCTAGGGATTTCTTTTGCCTCCCTCAAAGTCCGAGGGGCAAGGAGTGGGGGGGGGCAAAAATTTTCCAAAAGTCCAAAATTGAGTAAAAATCAAAATTGAGTAAAAAATGAAAATGGCCTTCTGAGTGAATTTTTCACGGCAAAATTTGGTATCAACCGGGGCACCCTCTTGTTTTGGAGTAGCGACTTTTGAGGGGAGGTCGTTTATGGGAGGCGCCCAGAGGTTTGACATTTGGGTGAATACAAAAAGTTTGAATTGCACATTGAGTTATCCTTTATAATTGTATTGTCTTTTCAATTTCTGCTCTAAGTTTATGCGTTTCAGGCTGAGTTGCAATTAAATTTCTTTCACTAGGGATTACGTTGCTCATTTTTGCCTTATTGATTGTCTTGTTTTGTAGGTGGCAGTGGTGGTCACCGTGGCGCCTTTGACAGAGTTTATCCAGGCGATGAAAACACTGCTCCGCCTGCCGGATCGTTTGGTCACGGCCCTGCAGCTGGTGGAATAGGAAGTGGAGGACCGGGAGGCGCCTTTGCCCGGGAGCATAGAACAAGCAGTGGTGGTGGGGGCGGCGGCGGCAGTGGCGGCTATGGCGGTGGAGGGTTTCGGCGGGATGATCGCTTTGGCAGTGAGCGGCTGACTGGCGGTGAATATCGATCCTACAGTCAGGTTGCCCGTAGACCGTTGCTGGAACCCGGTGGTGGTGTTCGGGGATTCGGTTACGGTGGACCGCCGGGAGGTCGTGGTGGTCGCGGAGGCGGAGACTACAGAGATTATCATTATCACCATCAGCAGCATGGTTGGGCTGGTGGAATGGGTGGGGGTCGTGGAGGAGGTAGAGGTGGAGGAGGAGGACGCGGCGGGTATCGATCCGATTTCAGTGTCCCCAAGGAAGACTTTGATTTTGAAGAGGCCAATTCCAAATTCCTGGAACAAATGGAAAAGCTTCAAAGTGGCCTGGCGAATGCTAAATTAGGTAGGAATTAGGGATCGACCGGATCCAAAATGTTGCCGGATCCGGAACCGGATCCGGATCTGGTTTGAATCCGGCCGGATCCGGATCCGGATCTAGACTTCAAAATACATGTAAATTTTTAAAAAATTTTCTTGGCTTTGTTACAGCATAGTTTTCTATGACATTGGTAATGTTTAAAATGCTGGTCATGAATTTATTTAACAAATTTCAGCAATTTTACTTTATTGGAAAGCTGCAAATAACTTGAATTTAACAAATATACGTACGTATGTACGTATATATATTTAATTATATTAAATATTGAAATTAATTTTCGCAAGGTGCATATCCAAGAATTTTTGAATGTGTAGTGGGCATGAATCATAAATGAAAACATGGAACATTTTATAATAAACTCAACAATTTTCAAAGAATTGTCCGAGGTTATTACAGCGAGAAAGTATAGAAGTCAAGCCCATTGCTGCTGAATTAATATATAGTTACTTACGTTTAATGAATTATTTAATTACGTGTTCGAGCTTAAGTTTCATTAGCATTGGATAAGTTCACCCCGTATCTGCAATTTAGATATGCACTGAATAAATGCGGTACAGACCTGCAAAATGTATTGCTATTTCCGAGAATAAATTTCAAGAAAAAATTTATTAAAACATGTTTAAAATTCATTCAGAAAGATTTCAAAATTTGAAAACCCCAACTAGTTAATGGTCAAAATTGTCGCACCTTGTTTATGAGTTTACTGAAGTTTTAAAATAACCCAATTTAACCTGCTTTCTGAGTACTTATCAAAAAAAATATATATATGTATATATATATATATAATTTAAGGAAACGGTGATGAAATTTGTTAATTTCATTCTTTTAGAATTTCATGTCTCATGTTTTGAAATGTTTTAATTAACGAAATATTAGGGAATTGTCCTATTTCTTACACTTTGTTAACAGTTTTCAAAATGAGAAATGTTTCATATTTGGGAACGAAAATAGTTTTTGTCTTGTCTTCAGAATCTATCGACTTCCTCCTTTCTGAGTATATACTTATCAAAAATATATATAATTTATGGAAACGGTGATGAAATTTATTAATTTCATTCTGTTAGAATTTCATGTTTCATGTATTAAATATTTTAATTATCGAAATATTAGGGAATTGTCCAATTTCTTACCCTACCCATTGTTAACAGTTTTCTTTTCATATTTTGGATGTCATATATGTTTGTTCACCACACTAATGACACTTTATGAGGCGACTGGCGGCGAAACTATCTTTCACTTATTTTGCAAAAGATTTTTCCAGAGCATCCTAAAGAACTTAGTTCTACACTTCTCCGCTGATGAGCCGCAAGTGTTTGAACCAAGTCTGGCAGAGGCCGCATGCACTACTAATATAGGAAGTTAATGTGTTTTACGTGTACATATGATAACTGGAAAATGTTGGAATTAGCACGAGAGTGTATTTTATTTATTTCTTTAATATTGGACGGGCTTCTGTTTTTGTTCACTTCATCCCAGAAATAAATTCCGAAAAAGGAAAAATAGTGGTACGTAAACTAACTTGTTTCTATACTTATATTAAATATTGAAATTAATTTTCGCAAGGTGCATATCAAAGAATTTTTGAATGTGTAGTGGGCATGAATCATAAATAACAACATGGAACATTTTATAATAAACTCAACAATTTTCAAAGAATTGTCCGAGGTTATAACAGCGTGAAAGTATAGAAAAGCCCATTGCTGCTGAATTAATATATAGTTACTTACTTTTAATGAATTATTTAATTACGTGTTCGAGCTTAAGTTTCATTAGCATTGGATAAGTTCACCCCGTATCTGCAATTTAGATATGCACTGAATAAATGCGGTACAGACCTGCAAAATGTATTGCTATTTCCGAGAATAAATTTCAAGAAAGAATTTATTAAAACATGTTTAAAATTCATTCAGAAAGATTTCAAAATTTGAAAACCCAAACTAGTTAATGGTCAAAATTGTCGCACCTTGTTTATGAGTTTACTGAAGTTTTAAAATAACCCAATTTAACCTGTTCATTCATAAAAATATAATTATAAATAGAAATTAATTCAACATAAAATGTATACATAAAATATTAGTGTATCTAATAAAATATCAAAGTCTACTGAAAAAATTAGTTTCAGCTGAATACTAAGAAGATAAAAGGGGGTCTGGGGGCGGCAGTCCCCAGTAAAAGCCAGACTCTTAACACAACAAAATTGCTTCTAGAAATTAATTTAGAGCTATCTTAACATTTATTTCTTAGTTTCACAAATAAATCTCCTTTGTTTCGTTAATTCAAAAAAGATCCGGATCCGGATGGTTTTGCTGCCGGATCCGGATCCGGATATCCGGTCGATCCCTAGTAGGAATTGACTGACGTGACAATTGACGATTGAATAGGACACAGACAAGAGTACATAAAGAGGAAGAAGCTCCTTCACTATGCTTTAATCCTGCTAGGTATATATGCTCGGTGCGCTATTCCCTTTTCGAGAGAAACCCACCTTGAATTAAATACAAACGTGTGACGTGTATCTGCTCTCTGCTTGGCTAATTGATTGGCGTACAAGTAGAAAAATATTCCTTGCAGTCGCATGAAAAGGGCAATATGAGCCATTAGGCAGCATTTCTTCTTCTTCTTCTTCATATTCCTGGAGCACCGTCAGAGCCATATGAGCTGATCTTCGGAACCCAGATGTAGTCACAGATTTCCCAGCACCAGTCTTAGCGAGTTGAGGCTGATCTAAGGCCATGCCATCTGGTCAAAGAACTGACCAGCTGGTTCTACAGATGCCTGCCCTTCGCTCGGGGCAATTTAAGGATGACTATGTGGGTACATCGTTAACTGAGTGACAAAGATCGACACCAGTTCCACTTGTGTAACTGGTGCCCCAGGGAAATAGAATCCATTTGGCACTCTGGTCAACGCTGGTCGAAAGATCTTATTAAAATTATTTTTTGCAAGTAGGTTTTTGACCATCTATAAAGATCGATCGAAATCAAGAATGAAAAAAACTTGACCAGGTCCAATATATAGATAATCAAAATATAGTATGGAAGGGTGCTTATCATTTGAGGATCGAAAAATCCATTTTCCCAAAGATGGACGTAAAGGACATACATAAGAGAAAAAACCACGCATATACAAACTCGGTCTATAAATATAAGTCGGTTTTTTCAAAGTTCATTTTCCCGGAAAGTTTGGTATCATTCGAAAGCTTTAGGCCAGGCATGCAGATTTCAAAAATACTAAGTTTAGCTCACAACTCTCTGGTTAATCAAAATTTTCAGAAGCTGCATAATAAATGGCTCATATTAGGGGGTGCTCCAACCTACCCCAGGATTAAGTGAGATACCACAACTTTGTTGCATTTTGTCCTGTCCTTCCGATTGTAAGAATTATTGCGTAAAACCAAGAGTACATAATAATTGCAAGCGTCACACTCTTAGTTATTAGGCTGGGGACATGATCTGCACGATAACGGCTGACTCCCCCTCCCACAAATTGGACCCCAGTGACCCCCCACAAATGTTGTTACCTTGTACACATTTGTGTACCACTCACTCGCTTGTGTGTTTATGTGTTGAAGCCAAAAACGTTCTACCAGCAGCTGGCCACTTTCGAGCTTCAACACATAAAGATATAAGCGAGTGATGGTACACAAATGTGTACTAGGTACTCATTTGTAGGGGAGGTCACTGGGGTCCAATTTGTAAGGGGGGCGTTATCGTTATCGTGCAGATGATGTCCCCAGCCTAATAACTAAGAGTGTGACGCTTGTCACACTCTTAGTTATTATGTACTCTTGGTTTTACGCAATAATTCTTACAATCGGAAGGACAGGACAAAATGCAACAAAGTTGTGGTGTCTCACTTAATCCTGCTTAGCTTAGCTTAGCTTGGAGAGCACCCCCTAATATGAGCCTTGACGGTAATAATTATGCAGCTTCTGAAATCTTTGATTAACCAAAACGATAGAGAGTTGTGAGCTAAACTTAGTATTTTTTAAATAGTTACACTCCATTATATACTCTTGGTAAAACATATTTGTGGGGATGCGTTCTGCTAAAATTCCTCGCAGTCCGGGGGGTTGGGGGGAAGATTTTTTGCAAAAAAATGAGCCAAATATAGTAATCATTGGCGTATTTTGCATGTTAAAACGCAAAAGGTTCTCAAAAATGCCTGGATTTAGCCCAGGCCCGCACCCAGGGGGGGGGGTTCAAGGGGTCTAGACCCCCCCCCTTTGGAGTGACAAAATGGAAAATTTTTGCTATTTGTATGGCAAAAACATCTGTTTTTAAAAAATTTTCGCTCTGTCGGCACCATAATATACTTTTTACAAGAAATAAACATTCAATGTTCTATTTTTGGGCAGAAATGCAATAATTCTTCAACTTCTGGGGGGCTCCGCCTCCCAGACCCCCCGTTCAGTTTTGCCTTGGACCCCCCTCTTTTCAAAATCCTGGGTGCGGGCCTGATTTAGCCTAAAATAGCCTTTTTTACGAAAAAAAGCAAATTTTCGCAAAAATGGAAACAAACGGAAGTGAGCAAAACTTTTGCTCACTTTTTTGGGTGGGAAGATCAATTTCGGGGCCTCCTGTAAAAAATACCCTGATTTCAAAGAGGAAAATGCAATAAAGTTGGAAAATTTGTTTTTAATTGCACTAACCTAATTTAAGTTAAAAAAGGTAACTGTTTACCCCAGGAGTTCCCTCCTGCCACAGGACATGGGGTGCCGGTGCTCATCCCCGGATTCACAGCCGTAGAGCCCGGATTGTCACCTCGAGTGATGACTGCATCCGTGGAAGGGGGACCGGCTCTTCTACACAGACTCCTGTTACCTTCCCATCGTGGTGGTTCCCATTTACCGATCAGTTAAGGATGGACTGCTGGCTTGGCCTGGGCTTTCTCTAGGTCAAAAAAGTGGGCGGAGCCCCCTCCCCACTTGTGGTGGGAATAAAATGGGCTACAATGCTAACAATACGGTAAAAATTGCTTGTTTTCTACATTTACCGCTATAACTATGCTAAAAGTTCTCAAAAATCAAGTTTCGTAACAAAATAGACGATTTTGGAGCAAAAAATTCTGGCGAAGCCTGAAAAATTGAGGATTTCGACAAAAATCCTTAAAATTTTATCATTTTCTGGGCACCTTATAGTGAGTGGGGGAAGCATAAAAAAGTGGGTGAACCGAGTGGGGGGGCAGAAAGTGGATTGCCCACCAACTCCCCCCCCCCTCCCATTAAAGAAAACCCAGTTGGCTAGAGCCGAGAAAGCTTTCTGTTCTCCGGGGATCGAACCGCCGACAGTGAGGTCGCAAAGTGTAGTTAGTAATGAAAGTAAAGTTTCGTCTTGAAGGATGCAGTCACGTTTGAGGTGATACTTCTGGCTCTGCGGCTGTGCATCCGGGGATGAGCACCGGCACCTCTTGTCCAGGAAGCAGGGATGGAGATATTCACCATGGGATCCCTTTTCCTTTTTCGTAAGCGTTAAGAGAATCAGCGAGCAAACATGTTTATATGAAACAGCGTAGTTAGTTGGGTCCCTCCTTCAGATCAGTGGGGTAGAATTCCGAATAACCGCACCGCGCATACCTAACATGATTAACACGAGCTGTTTTATAGGAATTTTTGCTCTTATTTGTTTTCAGAGCTAAAATGGTCTTTCCATTTCCTCGAGTGTATTATTTTTAGAAGGATCTGAATCAGGAAAGGAATCATCGGAAGCTACCGTAACCGTAAAACCGGAAGTTATTCAGAACGGAAATGCTGACTCAGAAAGCGATGCGGCAGATAGCGGTGCCCATAACGATTCAACTCTTAGCTATGATAAAACCAAATCATTCTTTGATAATATTTCATGTGAAGCAACAGAAAAGGCGGAAGGGTATAATTTTGTAGTTGCAATTTCTTTACATCTTTAAAATTTTGCCAGCGGGCCGGGCCGGGCCGAGCAAACGTTTGGAGCGGGCCGAGCCGGGCCGAAAAAATCCGGCCCGTACTCATCTCTAGCTCACACAATTAGCTCTTAGATTCGTGGCGAAAAGTAGAGAAAATTAGACATTGAAACCTTGAGCAGTAATCAGGACTCTTTTAGGCAAATCATTGTGCATTTTGCCATAAATTAGCAAGTGTATTTGTAGAAGTTCAGTTTCGGATACGTTTCAGTTTCGTTTAATTGTCTACTACACTTTGTTGGTAGTGTATAGGATGAAGCTAGAGACAGTTCTGTAAGGGATCTAACTCGTTTTTTAATACTGCTAGTTTTCATATCACGACTCGGATGCCGTTGTAGATGTATATACATATCGAATTTGAACAAATTTCCTTGAGAAATCGGGTGTATAAATAAAGCCTAGAATGAGAATAATCGGAGCAGTTCCTAAAAGCACCGTCCATTTAGCTGTGTTTATTAAGTGAGGGGGGGGGGAGAAATTTTCGGGGGGGGGGGAGATTTTTTGCAAAAATGAGCCAATCAATGGTATTTTTGGCGTATTTTGCATGGTGAAACACAAAAAGTTGTCAAAAATGCCAGGATTTAAGGTATAAATAGCCATTTTTACGAAAAAATGTCCGGCGAAGCCGGAAAATTTTTGAAGATTTGACCAGGGGGGGGGGAAAGGCATTTTCGGGGGGAAGGTCAATTTCGGGGGGGGCGCCCCCCCTGTAAAAATTACCCTGTAGCGTAATGTGTATCTGTCGCGAAGATATTATCTTTTTACTTGACCACCATGAGAGTTTGAAAGGCGTAATAATTTTTTTCTAGTTTATCTTCCCGCCTACAAGATAATGATGATACGGTTTAGTTCTTTTAGCAAGAATACTGGTCTTACGAGACGCCGTGAGCGTCAGCTTAACATGGACACCTTTGGGCAGGCTAGCATTGGTCGTGGCTATCGTGGCGGATACAGACGTGGATATGGAGGGAGGGGAGGTGGTCGTGGTTTTGGTCGTGGTGGCTTTGGAAGACCTTCCTATGGTGTTGGACCTCGTGACAGGTAGGTTACCTACTTATGTACATTTATGGTAAATAACTTAGTTTCGTTTAGATGCGTTCCGCGTTCTTTTCTTCCGCTGAAGGTGGCAACCACAGATGCGGATCTCATTTTGTTGGCCAGAGGAAGGAATGAGCTTCCATCCATTCCAAACATCGGGTGCAAGCCGCCACACTGCGATAAAGCGAAGACCCGTGGAACCTCACCGGATCTCGTCGTCGTCGTCGTCTTCGGCGGTCGATCAGGAGGTCGTATACTCGGTGGGCACCCAGGCGTCCACTGTTACCCAGGAAGCAAAGGACAGCCTCTGGACAATTACGGAGACAAGATAGGTGCTCTGAAGGGCCGACCAAGGATGGATACCCGGAACCGGATGGAGGCAGGGCATTCGGTACCGGGCATTCAATCAATAGGTGTTCCACCAGTAATTGGTAGGGCGCCAGCATCCAGGCTTTCCCGCTGCGGAGTTGGCTGATAAGGACCATGTTCTCTTGGGTAAGATCGGTTTCATTCGATTCTGGGACTGGCCCAAGATGCTCAAGAATTGCCAATACTGGTGGGTGTGAGTATTGAGATAGAATTAAACCAAGCAAGATTTTTTGCGAATTGTGGATGGAGCAGTGGGTCAGTCAAAAGGAACGTCCTCCTGAGGAGTGAAGAGCCCACAGAGGCCGGCTTGACCCGGAACCCATTGGATTACCAAGCCCAGATGAGTTACTGATATAATAGCTCGTGAAATCTCACATTTCTAAGTTCAGAACCGGAAATGGACCGGACATTCCATTGCCTTGACGCCGGCAAAATGAAAGTAGCCTCTCTAACATTCATTGTGTCAAAAACGAACATTTTTATCCGCGAATCCGAGCACCACGCCGGAAAACCATTGTTTCTTTTTTCGAACCGGATACGACCACAGAAAACGCAAGTTTGGTCCTAATCGAACGAAATTTCGTATACAGACTAATTTCTACCCGATGAATTCAAAAATCCAATCAACGAAACTGTACAACCAACCCATCTTGCCCTGCAGGTTTTGTTACCGGTTAATTGACATTTTCCTTCCGAATCTGAAGCGTTTTTATCGATTTCGTATTTGGTAACAGAATATATACCGGATGTTATGGGTTACTCAGGACACTTGCTCTCACAGTTGGGTTCCAAGATTTTTGATCAGACTTTAGTTTCGTTAAAAGTGCCTGTTCTTCGAGCCACCCGAGCGGTAAATGTTTCCTTCCACCTCGAAGCGCTACTCTCGCTCATTATTACTCCTCCGCAATAGTGCCCTAATTAATTCCACTTAACTGGTTTTTGGCTTACGCTTGTTTTCCCTGAATCCATGGGCGCACCCAGGGGGGGGGTTTGGGGGTTCCGACCCCCCCTTTTCGTCCGACCCCCCCCCCGGCAATTCTCGGGGAGAAAGCAAAAATTGAGCTATTTTTAGTGCACAAAATTAAAATTATGAAAATTTTTCGCGCCTGCGGCGCTTTTCTATCGCGATTTTTATAATTTTTGCCGCCTGCGGCGCTTTTCTATCTCGATTTTTAGAATTTTTCTCGCCTGCCGCGCTTTTCTGTCCTGATTTTTAAAATTTTTCTCGCCTGCGGCGCTTTTCTATCCCGATTTTTACAATTTTTCTCGCCTTCGGCACTTTTCTAACTGAATTTTCAAAATTTTTCGGGCCTGTGGCGCTTTTCTAACCGAATTTAATAATTTTTCTCGCCTGCGGCGCTATTATGTATTAACGTTTACAACGTTTTGTAACCTGCGGCGCTTTTTTACCTCCATTTTACTGAATTTCCGCGGCTGCGGTACTTTTCTATCTCGATTTCAAAAAAGTGCGTGCCTGCTTTTCTACGTCATGTTTTTAATTTTTCGCGCCTGCGGCACTATTCTATATTGAAATCTTTTTAAAGATTCCCATTACGGCTTTTTTCAAAATTTCAAAAATTTTCTCAACTTCTTCGCCCCCCAGACCCCCCGCGTCGGCTGGCGACGACTCCTAAATCTCGTCATTTTTGTGGCACCCAAAACGAACTCTTTGTTGAAAACTGCGCCATCGCCACCCCCCCCCCCCCCCCCACAGGCGAAGGCAAAAAATTTTTTCCGGCTCGACCCCCCCCCTTTTCAAAATCCTGGGTGCGCCCCTGCCTGAATCGTCGGATTATATGTAGATTTGATTAATTTAGATTTTGATAATTTTCCACCGAAGCAGACGTTTGTTGTATTGTAGGTAGAAATGGAAATATGTGATACCTGTTCTCTCAGCCCCCTCCTTGTATGTAACTCTTTTGTTATTTTGTTTAATGCCTCTGCCGTATTGATGATAATTACGCGTCCTGAAGGTTACTTACAGTCGTTCCTTTACTAACATAATGTACCCTCCATCGCTGTGTTATCCAGAAACAGATTATGAATAATAAATAATAAGTGATGCTTTCGTATTTTTTGTTTTTGTTCCCGTATTTTTGCTCGTTGTTATTCTTGGTTGAAATAACAGTGATACTAATTTAATTATGATGTGAAGTGTGAAAAATCACATTTTTGTACTCAGTAAATTGTTTCTTGATTGTTGTGTACCTGTACCACTTTCCTGTTTTGACACTAGCTTCTTGTATTAAAAAGTTTTAATCTAGCTAATCGAAATATTAAAAGGAAAAACTTAATTCAGCTCGCTAAATGTGTGTATAATTAAAATTTTTATCTAATCCTGTTATTACTACATTGAATTAATAAGTCTTAATGGCTAATGACTTAATTCTTGATCAGGCCTGCTTTAGCCCAGTTTTTCTAAGTTCTCAACTGGTTTAATCGTCGGACTGAAATATATTAACCCCGTTATTTTAACCAGACATTGAACGTCGAAAAAACATTTTTATCCGGCTGATTCGTTAACTGTTTTTAATTTAGATCATTCTAATCTTTAATGATAAAGGGTCTGGGTAGTAGTATTGGCACTAAATCTGCTTTTAACATTTGAAAATTCTCAAATTTGATTCAGCTGGTTTTTCCTAAGTTCCTGTTTTTAAAATTGTAGCCTGTCTTGGGTTAATGCAGTGTTTTTACTTCGTGCAAGTATAATGCTTCACTCTTTGGTCTGCTAGTTATTCCATTGTCTGTTCCTTTAGACAGTTTTGACATAAGCGTGTATTTGGATAGACACTGTGAGCCATGCACAATTATCATATAATATTATGTTCAATTACTTTTGTTGCATTTTGCCAAAAAGTGACTGCTGCTGGTATTTCTGTTTTCCAGGCCACTCTTGTGCTTCCTTGTTTGTGGTTAATGGAAAGCTTTTTGGGGGTCTGTGGAGTGTTTCGTTTTTCTCTTTAGTTGAGACTTTATAAAATCATTAACAACTCTTCTTTTGCTTCTTGCTTTGAGATTAAAAATTGCTTGTAAGGCAACCATCTGTTTTATAAGTGGACAGGATACGTAGCCATTTTTGCTTTTCTTAAATTGATTTATTATATTGTTTTCTGTACTAGTTATAATTCGTCGCGTGTAAATAGTTTCTTTTTTCTGAAATTTTGGAGAGTTGCAGCCGTTTATTCATGGAAACTTGTAATATTAGCAACTGGATTATGAGAGCAGGAACTTGTTTATGCTTTGTGGCGAAACAAAAATGTTAAATTTAAATCTAAACCGTTTTGAAATTTAACACCTGGTCCTTTTGGTCTGGTATGAAAAATAAAATTATAGCATTACCTATAGTCTTACTGCGTATTTCTAAAAAGAGCCCCCATAACATTACGGTCAAGGTGGAAATTATGTTAATGTTGTAAAAGCATTCCTTTCAACAGCACAAGTACAAGTCATGTGCAGCTAACGTTTAAAGTTGGAAGATTCCGAATCCCTTTTTTCCGAAAACAGCACTGTATGACTTACGTAGTGTGTGTCTTTTTTACCATAATTATGTGAGATGCTACGTTTGGAGCTGAAAGTTTACAAGTACTGCCAAAAAACAGTAAAAAATGCTTGAAGCTGTTGTTATTGTTTCTTGTAACCTTGATGTTTTAAAATACCCAACTTAGCATTTACATGTTACGCTTGGCAAACAACCACATACAATGGTCGCTTATTCTGTTTGGGAGCTTGATGTTTGTGGTACGTACGTAGACACTGTTTGTGATAGATAACCCGTAATTCACGCGTCTCTTCTGTTTGGATGAAGGCACATTGTTGAGCAAAAGTATTCTGTTTTTCTTTTGTAGTGAAAGATGACTTTGTTTAAATTTATGAAGGTATTTTGCCGTTGATGGGAATTTTTTGAATCCTTCAATTGTAGTTGTGACCATTTTCTGCGGACAGTTTATTGTTTCGAGTGAGAAGAGTATTGTATACGTACGATTTTTTGCATAGTACTTTGGTCATGTGTAATTTAAGTATTGGTTTGTTAAAATTGTCCTTTTAAGAGAAAACAGTGAATCTGGAATAAAATTGAAATTTGTTAAATAGGTTGTTTCCTGTAGAGTAGGTGGAATTCCTTCCCAAACCAAAGTTATTACCTCGACTAGAATAGACTGCTTTCGTCTAGCGATCTGAGTCAACGTTGCTTGCTGCGCTCAGAGAGGCGCATCTAAATTGGTGATCCGACCAAGTGGCAACCATCCCATCCCATCAGAATCAAGTTGCTGTTTAAAGCATATTTCAAGTTTGGATTGGAGCATTTCCGCAATGTCCCACCAAACTGAGTTGACTACTTGGCTGGTTGATTTGTTATTGGGTGGTCTAAATGGTTTATATTTTAGTATTGGTCTACCTGAGGTTCAAGAACTTTAAAAAATTTTAATTGTGATATCGTATCCTTTAACCCATGAATTCGTGTCGATAATTGACTACCGTATTTCATTTGTCTGTTTATAAGGGAGTAAGAACTAGAGAATAGAGATGAGGATTTTGGCTCGCGGTAACAATTTTTGGAGGCAGAACAGGTCTGATTGGGCGCCCGGCGGAATGATCTAGATTAGTAGAACCATACTTTTACCAAATACAAATATCACTAAACTTATAATAGCTAACTCTGCAGCTCGCAGTGTGACTGTAATTTACGGTGAAATTTTTGAGATGCAAAATGAGGTGTAAACATGTAAAACGTTTTAACTTGAGCTAACGATCAGATTTGCTAGGAATAGCTTCAAAGCAAAGGTTGTTTTAAGGGGTGTGACTTTATGTACATGTGCTTGAAATTAGACATCTTATTCTTTCAACTTTACCGTCCTCATCTCTATAAGACACTGAGCGCTTCCTAATGTGTGCACGCAGAGTTGGAAGTGGACAAGATTTTTAGTGTCCACGTCCACGTTTGTCCACGCAGGTCGTGTCCACGTCCGCCCGCACATGCCCGCATGTCCACGCTTTTTAATTTTGTCCACCAGTGCTTGCATTTCAAAACAAATTTTCTTTTAGTAATCCAGTTTTAATTCGGCTTCTGTAAATTTTGTGGGGAGGAACGGACTTAATGACTCGTTTTGCACTTGATTAGTCTTTGAGTGGCACCCAACTGGGAAGTTTGAACCGTCACTGCAGAAGGAAAACTAAAGAGGTATATAATTTCGTAATGACCTTTTCACATCTTGTATATTAGGAGTTAAGCAAATTAATTGTTTCCAATCCAAGCAATGGTAGAAATTGTAAAAAGGTGTGTAAAAAAGTCTACAAGGCCTGTTTTTTCGAAAAATACTGCAAAATTCAGCTGTTTTCTGAAAATTCCGTAAAATTTTTCACAGCTCAGCGTAAAAGTTGGATCCAACATTGGGACAAAATTATGAAATGCTTTAATATTTCCACATTTGGGATCATATGCAGAATTTCCCCTCCTAACACTAAGGGGGGAAATTCTTCCTATCAGAACTTCGACATTAAACTGGTTTGTCTTGCTGAACTGAGTTACAATTGACGCTGTTTTATTTTGTGAATCTGATTATAATAAAACAAACTAATAAAAGGATTTTGTTGGTATTGGCAAAGCTTAAGCTGTTTAAGCTGATCAGGTATATCATCGAACTAATCATAAGCTTTTGCCTAAGTTCATCAACTTGAACTGCTTTACCAATATTTATTTATTTTAAAAAGGATCAGAACAACTGAATTAATACTGAAAAACTTTAAATTTTTTAAAATTCATACTCCAAAAGTACACTGGCGAGAAACATTGGCATTGATTTCATGTTACCAACTAATACCACCGAAATCAATAAACATTCTGTTTGAAAACTCTATTTTCACTGCTAGGGGGGAAATTCTTCATATGAGAACTTAGGAGGGGACATTCTGCATATGATCCCACATTTGTACCGATCAAATCAGCCGTGAAAAACTGATTTTAGATTTGTGTTTTCCCGATAAAATTTTGCTTTTCAGCTAAAATTTAATTTCAATGGAACTTTAAATATGAAAATTAATTTCTAACGTCTATTCCATGAAAGCTGTTGGGATTCAGCGTTTTTTAGTTTGAGCTCCTAAAACTACTAAACTCTTAATATTAAAGATGTAAAAGTTATGGGCAGAAAAATAAAAGGTCATTACGAAATTACCTCTCTAGTTTTCTTTCTGCAGTGACGGTTCAAACTGCCCAGTTGGGTGCCACTCAAAGACTAATCAAGTGTAAAAAGAGTCATTAAGTTAGTTCCTCCCCACAGAGTTGGACATGGACACATTTTTCTTGACCGCGACCGCCCCGCGACCGCAACTGTCGTGACCGCGACCGCCCGCGTCCGCGACTGCAGCCCGCACGCTAATTTTGTGACCGCAAAATTTTGAGTTATTAACCGTCAATTCTTTGGGAAAATCCACTTATTGCATATTTTAAGGCATTTCCAATGCTTTTACAGCCACCTCACTCCAGTTTTATGCTGGTGCAGCTCAGATATACATTTTTGACAGCGACATTAAAACTTACAAACAATTTTATTTCGTTGCTGCATTTGGCTTGTGCAAAAGTAGAATTCTGTGTGCAGGTCAGGGTGTATTTTCTTTCATGTTTTCCGGCTCGGTTATAAAGCAACCAACAAACCAGCATGCTATAAACGCTGCTTAAAGCGTTGGTTTCCTTCAAGTATTTTTAGCCATTAATAACCATCTAATCATATTTAGAATTTCCATCTAATAAATCAAATAATTTGCAAAATTGAAATTAGACAAATAGAGAATAAACAAATTGAAACCCCGAAACTACAGTAAGGACTAACAGTTTATGCTACCTGTTCAACCATCCAAAAGTTTTAGCAAAATAGTAAAATTTGGCAAAATTTTTTCAAAATGTGAAGCTGATTATTTGTCCAACGAAGAAAAAATTTGAAAAAAATTGGAGTTTTTTACAACAAATTGGCCAAAATTACCACGATTTGATTGAAATTTGCGGTCGTTGCGGTCAAGAAAATTTGTCCACGACCGCGACCGCCCGCGGGTACCCGCGGGTACCCGCGACCGCGTCCAACTCTGCCTCCCCACAAAATTTACAGAAGCCAATAAAAGCTTTTAATTCTATATTAGATCCCGGATATTTTAGAATTACACTTTGACTTTTAGTGCGCTTTTAAGCTGGCTGTTTTCTCTTGAAATTTACTTGCAAAGCTAAAAAGTCACGATGCCAGTACAATAAAACATAACAATAGAAAACTAAAAATAGCCAATAGGTTGAATTTTAACATTTTTTTTATAAAAACGGGTGACGAAAATTTTGTCCACATTTGTCCACGTTTGTCCACGTGGACAAACCCTCTGTCCATGTCCACTGGACCCGCGGGTACCCGCGGGTGCCCGCGGGTACCCGCGTCCACCTTCCAACTCTGTGTGCACGTAATGCAATGTGCTCGAGCCTCGAAGCATTAAGGAACTTTTCAGCGTACTTGTTGACATTTTGGAAAATGGGTGCTTTGACAAATTAATTGTAGGACTACAACTTGAGCTAGACAAGTCGTGAAACTTCATTGTGTTTTCGAAAATAACCATATTTTGGTAATTTAAACTATGCAGTCCTATGCAAGATGCATATGCAATATGCATTAACTATGCAGGATTCGTCCAATAATTGAACTCTAATTCGGTCTCAAAAGTAATGTTGTCTGGTCTTGAACTTGCAACTTTCCCTTTTGCCGTGCAAGGAGTTCTCCGTTATCGGAATAACTGAATCAAATGTTAAATTATCCAAATTTTGGTGATAATCAAAAACTCACGTTACAAACTCTTAGGTATTAGAACTTGCCTGGCTACGTGATTTCGAGAAGAAGGTCGAAAGAATAGTTTTTAAACTTGCGATTTAAGTGAAGGTTACTTTACTTTCTATCTTGCTTTCTTGGAGAGGGTAGAGTAAATGAAACAAGGCCCGAAACACTTTAGCGTATTTTTCGTTTTCCTGCGTTTCAATTCAATGAAACTAAAATATATATGGGAAAATTAGTAAAATCAGAGTTTTGATAAAAAACACTGACGTTATCCTCCTTAAAGATGATACAAAATGTAGTCTTCGTAGGATAGTATGCTGTGTCAGCACCAGCAGCAGCCAACCAACCAAACAGTGTGCCTACTATACCTTCCCCACATACCTACCTATATAAATCGACATAAGCATTTGTAAGCATTTCATGCATGTATTTTTTCTGCACTATTTCTGTGTTGTTGCACCTGCACAGGTGAATTTATAATAGAAGGATTCATTTTGCTAGATTTTACGGCCCATTGAATCATATCATGGCTTTGCTTTAGCCTGTCTAAAATGCAGTGTAAACGACGATTCAGTCTTTGCTGCATTGTTGAGCCAATTTTATGTGTATCAGCGTCTATTTTTATTATTTGTCGGTTTTACTAGTTTAGTTTTGGACATTTAATCGGTTCGATAATTATAGTTTCAGCAATTATATATGTAGGAAATCTTGGCTACCATTTGTTGCGTATCGCGCTAGCCTGTCATCAAGCAAAAAGCGGCACTGTTTCTTTGAAGTTATACACTCAAATACGCAGGCTTGACAGGTTAACAGAAATGACAGGCTAACGCCTGCTTGACAGTCTAAGAACTCTATCGCGCTAGCCTGTCATCAAGCAAAAAGCGGCACTGTTTCTTTGAAGTTATAGACTCAAATACGCAGGCGTGACAGGTTAACAGAAATGACAGGCTAAGGCCTGCTTGACAGTCTAAGAACACTGCACACCCCCCCCTTTCATGCTGTTTTGCTTAGTTTGCACCTTACTCGTAAATATCTGAGAAAGCTTCTACACAATGACCTAAGTTAGAGTATACTTTTCTGTCTTTTCACGACAGGGGTTTACTTTCGAACGTATCTCGTTAGTGTTTTCTTAAAATTTTTAATTACTGTTTGGAGAGAATCTTCCTGCTAAACAAGAAAATATGCACGGAATGCCTTCCCTAAATTGACTTTTGTTTCTACAAACTGTGATTAAATTGTTTAAAGTTGATTATTTTAATACTAACGTTCTGTCGACTGCAGCTAGTCAAATCAGTCTATGTATTTACTCACCGATAATTAGAACTTTATGATACGCCACCCATTTCACTCTCTGTATTGCCCGATGATCTCAAATTTATAATTTATTTATCTAGCTTCTCATACACGGATACACCCGCATCCTTCTGGTATCTCCTTCTCTGATCGAACTTTCAATTAAGATAAGGGTTAGAAAAGTATGTGCATACATATTCAATTGTCTTTCTCCGGAGTGAGACGATACTTGCTGGAAGCTGTACTTATTATTCATACTTATTACATATATAATATGTTCAAGCCAAAATCGTTGCCAATAATAAAAATGCAATACGTATAATAAACATAAACTATATTATGTAGTACTGCAGTGCATGCGACCTCTTTCAGACTTAATTCTCACACCGGCAGCTCATCAGTGGAGGAGTGTGGAATTCAGTTTTTAAGAACTTTTACAGTTTACCCCAGATATGATATATGCTAACATTATATAGTTTAGCCGCCGGCCGCCTCAAGCTAGTGAAAATTAATTAACATGTATACATGAAGGATTGTGACACTGATAAGCATAGATTATAAACAAACAGTCTATCTAGAAATATCCACTAATTTTATGGTGAAATGCCAAAAATTAGTTACTAACATTTTTTATTAACATTAACAGTTAATGACATTTTTGTGTTCAAAACTAACGTTTAAAACTACGTACCCTATACTTCTTTTGTATAAGTTTTAGATACCATTCTCATGAAAGTTTTAAAAATCTTTAACTTTAATTTTAAATTTACAACACAAATTTGAGATTCTAGGAATTTCGTTAGCAAATATGTCGTAACAACAAAATTTGGAAATACAGCTTTCTATTTCTGGCAAGCTAACTGCTAACAGCGTTAAACGAGAAAAATTTTCTATTAAATACCGAGGTAATAAATTCCATTTTGTATGTTAATTTTGATACCTATAGGTCCTAGAACGTTCGCTATAGAATAGTTATTATTCACTAAATTCAGTTCTAGATCCGCACGGTTAATCAGTTTTTAAATTTCCTTAAAAATTCCACCATCATTAATAACCGTTATATCGTCAATATATCGAAAACATATTTAAGTTATTTAAGCGTTTGATAAACGTTCCGATAATTAAAGTTTAATAAATTTGAATTCGTACCAAAGCAATACAAAATTTGCCAAGAAAGGTCCACAACTAGTACCCATAGGGATGTGTACCCACTTTCTGTCTAAAAACTGTGGGACTACCTACGCAAAAATATGCATTATTTATTAACCGTTTACACATTTCACAAAAAGTTTCGAAGTTTTCGTATCTTTAGAAATGTTTTCACTGAAATAAGCGGTTTTATAGTTAAAAAATTCTTTGGTTGTGGCCAAACGCAATTTTAGCTACTGCATTTAGGAACCTCATCCATTTAGCGACCGTAGCTTAGCTTGAACCTACGGTATGTTTACGGTTTCCGTAGGCACGGTTTGCAGCGTAGTTTAGTCAGTGAATCGCAATTTGTAAGAGCCAGTTTTTGCGTACAAGCTCACAGTTTTTCTTAGCTCTTGCAGCTTAGTTTCATTTGAAATTCCACTTTTAAATATACGCTGCGCTTACCGTATATATATATGATTTTCATGAAATAATATTACTTCCGGACCAACCGGATATTGAGATAATATAGACTAAAAACCGATTGCTCGAATTTTTCTCAGGACTTCCTTAAGACCATACGGATATTTAGTTACAAGCACTCTGATACTGAAAGCTTCACGTTTTCCTAGATTTTCCTTGTCTAGTTTAGCGTCACCCGTAGCATTAAGTTTTTCTAGAATTTGTACTTAAAGCATAGTTATTAGAATATGTTTCAGTTAATTTCCTACAGTCATGTCATCGTCAAGTCTTGTCATGTTACATCAGTCAATGAGAAAGAACATTTGCGGGCTTAAAAAACGACGCCTAGAGGTGACCGATTCAAAGAGAGGGCGCTGAAGTTGTTTTCTTGATGTGATATTGAGGACGTAAACACGCAAGTAGATAAGCTAAACGTGATTGAAAGAGTAGGTAGGTGATTAATTTAGTTGGGATAGTTTAAAGTGAACTGTTTGCTTCTGTCTCATCTTTGCACTGTCAAATCGCCCAGAACACTGCTTTATCTCAAAGTTAAACATTCTGGAGTAGCCAGCCAGCTAGCAGAGTTTGCTCGTCTTTGAAAAGCTTCAGCTTGGATTTAAACTTGTACACTACTGGACTCTCTATCAAAGCTGTGTTTCTTAATTCGCCACACAACCTAGTCATAAAGTCCTTGTGGGATTAGTGACTTCAGCTCAGTCGATTTGTAGCCTTTCGCTTGATTTAAACTTGGATACCTACAAAAATATTTAAGTGCATGTCAGTCATGCAAGCCTTCATAGCTTTACTGCTTCACTGTACGTTAACGATTGTATTAGATTTTTGCTTGGTTCATCCCATCTCACTCACATCTGTCCGTTGAATTTCAGTAAGTGTATTATAATTCATTCAGTGACAAATTTGTTTGCTAAAATTAAAGAAAATGGGATTGTTGGAGGTCATTCTAAATGAAACAGAAGCTTAGGGTGCCGATACTAAGGAATGGCTAACGTTGACATTTTTTAGTGTCTTGTTTTAATTGCCATTTGCCTAGCCTACAATTTCCGGCCTAATGAGTACAATATTAAAGTTTCTTTCATTGTGATTGCACTTTTCCGGATAGAATTTTAGTTTCCTATGAATTTAAGCTTCTTATGAATAGTCTCTAGGAATACATATAACTAGTCGAGTTTATCTTTATGAGCCAGTGTCCGCTTTCACTGTTTTAAAATCTAAATTGTCCACTGAGCTTCAGAAGATGAAGTCCAAAGTTAGGTTATATGGATAAAATCTTCCCGATTTTAGGATTTATAAGTTTGCTGAAATCTCTGAAACTGTGTGTGCTTCGTAAGGAAACATTTGCTTAGTTCTTGTTAGTTGAAGACGTCGCAAAGTCTGTAGTGTTAAAGAATGTCAAATTAAAATCGGGCATTCCCAGGAACTTGTTGAGTTTTGACAAAATAGCTAATTTTACTTAACAATCTTTATATTCCTTTTCATTGTGTACGGAGTTGGGGTTGTCACATTTTAGGGCGATTTTTGTGAAAAAAGTTTACTATTACAAAACATTGCAGGTCAGTCTACGTTGCGAATTAGTACAGTGCAATACAGCAGTTATGAGTGCTAGTCCAAGAAGATACTTAAAATAAGTCTCACAGTTGAGAAGGGTTATTCAAAGTTTGAATCACAAAGTCAAGAATTTCTTCTTATAAAAGTTGTTCATGCTTATTTCGCCATAATATGAGACCGCTTTTCTAGCTTGAGTGTTACGTTCAACGTTATGGTAACGTGATTGTATATATTTAGGTGCTTGACATTGCCCGCCACTGTGCACATAAAGTTATGACTGGAAGAAGTTTATACTACTCACAAAGTACACAATTTTTTCTGCAGCTTTATGGCGAACTATTTTTCATATTCATTTATTGACCTTTTTGCTTGCTGTTGGTGTAAAGTGTGGTTGACTTCAGTCATATTATATTAGTTTAAAACAGTTAAACTTTCTTAGCAGGTTATTCTATTTTATATAGGTAGTTATATTGGTAGTTCCTTGAGATATTAGATTGCATAAATTTAGAAGTATAATTCAATACATAAAACTAAAGCTCAAAGTTTTATCCACTGGATGTCGTTTATTGTTCCCTCACCGTTTGTAGATTTTGGAATTGTTACTGAAAGGATTCCGTTTTAAAATTGGTGCTGTCACATCAGCAGGATGTGTGTTTGAGCCGAATATTGTATAACTCACAATAACATTATTCAAAGAATTAGCTGTACAGGTTTTATGTTCCACAGATGATATCCGGACCAGACAGTGCAATTAGAATGGAATACAATGAAATATTTTAAATATTTAACAGGATAGGACTTTGTTCGAGTAGAATCTGTACAGTACCATTACAGTTTCAGCGAGCTGCAATAGCAATAGGTGTTTGTAACCAGCATTTTGTAGAGAGGGGTTGCCGACATTTTTCGTAATATTCAGTGCGTATAAAATTACTTGATTGAAAGAAGAGAAGAGGCTCACTTGAGTTTCATTTACGCTTCGTTCAGTTACGGTCACAGAAGAGCAAATTTTGCAATCATTGGCCTTTTTCGTCAAAACTTTTTCTCCCTAATCTTTATTGCCGCGAAGTTTGACATCTCTTGCAGAGAGGGCAGCCGAACTTTGCTCAAATTTCTGCTCTCCTTCATCCCTATCATCTCTCTTCACTTTTCTTTCAAACATTTTTCAAGAGTCCAGCAAAGTTGTACGTTTTCATTCCAGCATAAATATATTAAATTGAGACGACGGCATGAAATAATGACCAAATTATGTGTCCTTCAAATGCCACTCCACTAGACAGACAGATTGAGAGAGAGAGGGTGATTTGATCAAAGAATTCAGAAATTGTAATCCTGTTTGTTTCAAAGCCTTTATGTGCATATTTAGAATGCAGTCCTTGTAGTCCTGTACTTCTGTACAGATTGAGATAGGTCACATTAAGGTTAGACTTGTCTATATATGCAGTCATTTAGGTATTTGGTTCAGCTATTTCTTGCAATTTTACGTCCTTGAGAACGAAAAGCCAGTGGTTATGTCTGCAATATATACCTACCTTATACTCCCACCTATAACAGACATAAGCAGTTACTGAAGCTGTGCTAATTCTACGTTTTTACACTCTTCTTGCCTTCGTTGCCATCCTTAAATATCTTTCGTCTTTACTAGGTCACAGTCTACATCTATATAGGCGGAACTTTTCAGATGCCCATACATTGAAAATAATTTTCTTGTGGGTTGGACCCCAGCCCGAAATTTCGTTTCTGGCCAATAACTTAAATATTGTATCGAGGCACAGTCATAATGAATTCAAGTGAGTTTCTAAATGCTGGCCAACCTGACTTAGCTGAAGCATGTTGGTTTTTCTGGGCTGCTAATCCGAAATAAGTTTTTCGATTAAAGTTTTCGATTAAGAAAGAGTATGTCTGTCTGTCATAGACATTCTTGTTATTATAATACTCTCGTACAAAATAAATACATATACATATACAGTATGCGTACTGCTTCAAACGATTCTATCCAGAGCATTAATGTAAGCTAAAGCAGTATGGTTAATATTCTTATGCTGAGTAAAAGAACACTTTAATCGAAAAACGTATCTCAGGTTCATTTTCACCGCCGGTCCAGAAACTCAACGTAGGCATCTTTTCAGCTGAATCCGGGACAAAGCATTTTTGTTTCCGCTTGGTTCTCCCCTCTTCTCTTAAAAACCCGAAATTTTTAAATTTAAGATTTTGAATTTATACTAATTTTTTTCAATTTATATAATATATAATATAATTTTTATACTAATAATTTTCAAGTTGTTAACCAAAAAGGCTGAATAGATTTCCACTTCCTCTACATACCTGGGCGGACACCAAGCTTTAAAATGTAAGTTGTCTTCTTTACACTTTCATTATTTTCAGTTGGCTAATCAGTATGACCTTATTTTCTCTGCGGCCTTTGGGCCAGTCAAGGATGAAGAAAAGTCATTATTATGTGTGCTTTCTGGGCGCCAAAGAAAGTGGGGCTCTGAAAGGGACTAGAGCTGTGATGCCAGCACTAGCCGCCCTCATATCAGAAAGTTCAAGATATGCTCCCATGAAAGTGACCCTACAAATCAGTGATAAGGGAATGAAGATAATACAGACTGTGCCAATTGTGAATAAATCTGGTAAAATCAAAATGGATATGCTCAAATT
The DNA here is from genome assembly GCA_030248195.1 of Trissonchulus latispiculum. NCBI lineage: Eukaryota > Metazoa > Nematoda > Enoplea > Enoplida > Ironidae > Trissonchulus > Trissonchulus latispiculum. Next base: position 28,489 of record JASAND010004996.1, read on the forward strand.
TCTGGTGCCACATTATTCTATTTCATTTGCCATGGTGGCTCCCCCTCCTTATGACGACGTTGTGGCTGCAATATTGCTTATCTATAATCCAGGTAGCTATCTCGCTCATTATTCGATTTTGTGAAATTGTAAAAGGGTAAACAAATTGACTAACAACAGTACCTGGAAACTCTCCGGAATGTTTAATTATATATAGTCAATTAATTAATTATTAGTAACAAATTAATTTGTACAGTAATCTGTCCTTTGGCTATGAAGCAAGCATGATTCAGTGGCACTCCTTTTTGAGCTGAGCTGAACTCCTCCGCTGACCCTTTTCCCGTTCTTCCTTTCGATTGTCTCGCAGTTTTGATACTTTTCGAGTCGAGCATGAATCAGCAAAGAATTATGAATATAAGCGGAGCTGAGCTTCTAAAGTCACTCTGGTATTTTTTTAGTTTAACGCCAAACTACAAAACGTTTTAAAAAAAGTTTTAACTAATAAACAATGTTGTGTTTTGGAAGTTAAGTACGTATATGTATGTAATTAATTTATTTTTCAGATACGCGTTGTCCAGTTCATGTACACTGTTATCGCTGTGACTCTGCCAAAACCGCAGCTCTCATGAACTGTGCCCTTCAGACTCTCATTGAGCGACCCGAGAACGTTCGTCGATTCGCTGATCTGGATCGACGACTCCAGCAACGAGGACTCCTTCCAGAACCGAATCCAAACATCGATCCATTTTATCTGCCACAGATTCTACCTCCACTTGATTCGTATCGAAATCAGGAGACTTCAACCACTCTGGATAGAATCGTTCGAAGCAGTACGCATACTGTATATGTATATGTATTTATTTTGTATAAGAGTATATAATAACAAGAATGGCTATGACAGACATATATACTCTTTCTTATTCACAACAGCAAGACCTGCGATCTGCAGATCTGCTCGAATCGCCTTACTCTCCCCAAACAAATTGATTCTCTCGCACTGCTCCTGTATAGAGTTTGAAACGGGCGCGATACTTTATCGGTCACTACTCACTTGTTTTGTCATGGATCTGTTAGAGATGAACGAACGACCCAAGTCTAGGACCGGCCCCGTGAATACAGAGATTACTCTTGACGGTTAAAAATCCGTTTTATCGAATTACGTGAAATATACTTGTCGATAATTATATACAATACTCACTGCTCACTGTGGACGTATTCAATGGTTTTGGAGGAATTGACCGATTTCATTTGTAAACTGTTTCTGTTTCAGCGTCACCATCGATCGAAACCTTGCCCGAGGATCCGGAGAGAGTTCGCATTAATCAGCTGCATCGCGCTGTTTTCGAAGAACTGAAAGAGAAACTGAGAAGTCGAGAGAAATGCCCTCTCCTGTTTCCTCCAAAAGATTACCTCAATACAATGCATCGACACACATCCGTATCCTCACGTGATACTTACACAAGTACGTTCGCAGGCAATCAGGAGTGTTAAAATTAAAGATTTTCCAGATTACCCCCCACCACTCAAAATTCTTAAAACTGGATCAAACTACCTAAAATTTGGTTTTTCGACTACGCTGAGTTCAAATATTGCAAAATTTTTCGATTTAGTGAGATATACTATTTTGACGATTCGCAAGGAGGGACCAAGGGAAACCGAAACATTTGTTGTCGTTTTGCTGAAAAGTTGCATACAGGGGTCCTCTGGATCGCTGAACACGAATCTGAAGTCCGTTTTTCGATTCAGTTTTTCGTTAGATCGGCCTCGGCATAAGCTTACAACTTATGTAAGCTTGCAACTTTAGCTTATATCAAGCTAACGAAAAGCTCAATCTGAAAAAGACCCGATAATTCCTCTATATATGTACGTTGGATTTTGTGAATTTCTCTAAAAATTTTGTTTGAAATGATCTATTTATATCAATTGTCAGTTTTGTACTCAGCTAGGGAATTAAGTCTGCGTTGCTCGATTATAACTGCCAATCTCCCCTTGATTCGGGCTTGATGTATCTCTGGCTATTGTTTTAATAGCAACATATATGTACTCTTCAAACGTCATTAATTTCGCAATAATTGTTTCAGATTTATATGACGACGTGTGGTCATCAATTCACATCCCGTCAGCTTCAGGCTATTCCGAATCAAAATCTAAATCAGGTCTTCGACCTTCCCTCGGCGATTCCTCTTCAACCAGTGGCTTAGGATCAGAAAGCTCAAACGAACGACCGAAACGATCCTCTAATGACTATCAGAATTTTCGTCCTTCCCTACAAGAGGTTTTTATGTCCCCTTGCAGGAACCAACGAAAGGCTGCCTCCCAATTTAATCTCTCTGTTCAGCAACCTAACAACGACTATCCCGTCAACGATCCGCCCCTACGACACTTTGGTGATACCATAAAATTTAACGATCTTCCGACTGTGACATCGAAGCGAACCTATAAAACTGGAAGGAACGCTTTTGCTCCTTCCGCCCGCGTTTTTCGGGGACCAACAAGTCCAAGCAGTTGGATTTCAAAGGCCAACAAATTTTTCTCCATGGAAGATCTTTCTGCCATTGGTCGGAATAAATTTATGGCTGAACAGGAATCGTTAAGGGAAAGTTTGTGGCACCTGCCGTCCCTTGTGGACCCTTTTGGCAAAATGTATGAACAAACCAGCCATCTGAACGGCAACGTTTTGACAAGGCCAAGATCAACCCGAGATCTGACAGAGGAAGCTTGGTTCACTCGGGTAACTGAGAGACGAAGCAATGTGCCATAACTCTTTCTTTATTATGCAAAGTTTATGGTTACTGTAATGTTTTAATATTAATGCATACAATCCCATGTACGTCTGTATATTACATACCAACGAATGAGCATTTTCTACAGTGAGCTGTGTCGTTTGAAAACATTTTGCTGAAGCTGAAGGCAGATATAAGCTAACCCTTCTTATAGGTGTTAAGGTTCATTATATGTGAGGGTTTAAAAAACTTCTGCATGGAACAGTTTTAATACGATATAGTCAAGTGTCCTAATAAGAACAGCAGCTGTTCTTATTAGATCTAGTGCTTAAGGGGGGGGTCACTTTGGTCAAAAATCGATAGTCACGGATTTCGCTCATTTTCACACATAATATGCCCCCATATGTTCTCAAAAATAACTTAGAATATTAGCGTTCGAAACCAAACTGTGACAGAGTTATTCAGGTTCAAAATCGGAAAACTTGAAAATTCCGGTGATGAGCCCTGCAAGGTCAGGTGGAGACCAAACGCGACCGAAAACAGGGTTAACCGATACACCAAATTAAAGCCTTTACTAAGGTAATATTCAAGTGCAGACATGGCTCAAGGCCAGCTATCCAGGCGTTCATAATGCATGCTTGAGTGCTGCACTGACCTAACCTTGCAGGACTGCTCAGTATAACTTTAACTCGTTTTATCTTGCACAGACAACATTTTAGACCCATAGTTGTATGAGAAAAGTTGCTCCTCGTTTTATTAGCTATCGATTGATACCCATTTTGTCTATATTTGGAAAAATTTTAAAATTGACATTTTTCACCTACAAAGATCAAAGGTGCCGCCACAGTAGCATGTTCAATATTGACGCATTTGTTTTGGCCACATTATGTGACAGACATAGATATATTAATTAATCTGCCAAGTTTGGTGATTTTTTACCACATAATGAGTGAGAAATTATCAAAAGAATGTGAAAATTATGAAAAATGGCCATTTTTAGCAATATTTGCTGTATTTGTGGCAAGTTTTTTGAGCTTACTGTAGATGATAGAAACATGCGAGTACTTTCATAAGAAGTGGTTTTATGCGTAGAGTGCAGCTATCTATTGGCCGTTTCTGTAGATTTTGCCAATCGTTCAGGACAAGCAAAAGAGTACCGTAGGTCCTGTTTTTCATGGTCCAAAAATGGCCGATTTTCCAAAATTCTGACTTTAAAAATTCGTCAAAAATCCAATACTGAACAGAATCGCTTCAGAGGAGATAGCTGCACTCTACAATATGTCTTTAATGGTTCTGAAAAGGTTTCAGAGTTCGGACTCTTATACAGCGAAAAATTTTTCTGCCACAAACTTTTTAACCTAACTTTTTCATTTTCCTATGTTTAACACATGTCAAGGTCACCTTTGAGGGCCTGTACAGAACGATAGAAGCAATATTTCGCAAAACGCTCTTGTCTTGTTTCGCGGACCCATGGGGACTACAAAATATGTGAAAATGAGCAAAATCGGTGATGGTCGAAAAATCGGCAAAAAAGTGACCCCCCCTTAATCATTTACGAAAACCTAGACAAAGGGTATGTAAAAGTTGCGCTGGCAGTGCTGGTCAGAGAACCACTGGCGAATCCTTGTTTATTCTTAGATAAATATATTTTTGAAGACCACTGAATTTGACATTACCAAGACCAATGGATGTCCTAATAAGAACACCGTTGCGTCGCAGTCTTTATTTTATAATATAGGGGCATAGTTTCTCATTGGATAATTAAATACGTTTTTATAAATATATTTAAGTGTTCTTATAAGCACATCTTGGTTGAATAAGAGCGAACGTGCTAAAATAGTAAGTGCTCTTATTACAACTTTACTGACCTAATAAGAACAGGCTGACCTCACTGAATTGTAGACGAGCTTTCTCCCGTTACTGAGTTTGCTGGCATATGCTTTTATTGTTATTAGAAAGCACTGAGACAGAGTGCGTAACTGACGGAGTTTAAAGATCTGAACTCGAAATTTCTGACAGAAATTACTTTAAAACCCGAAAAAGTGTTCTTATTAGGGCACTATACAGCTCAGTTGCAGTATATTTAGCTGTTTCCGATGAAAACGAAATTGGTAAAACTCATGATCAACCCGGAAAGCCAACTGTCGAGATCAATTACTCAATCAATCAATTAATTAATCAAAGGCCAGTTAGGCTTCAGTTTGTCAAAACTGTTGTGTTTATACTAGTGGAGAGGACAGAAGAGGAAGGACTCCGACCAAAGTGCGACTGGTTTGTTTCAGCTGACGGACATCTTCACTCATAACGTAATTTCGCCCAGACGAGGTAGGAAGGAAAGGAAAATTTTGGAAGACAAACACAAGGGCCATAACTTTATATTATAGCACAGTGACAATTGTCCAAACCGGATGTGCCAACCAAAAATCTGACGGATCGGAAAGGAAAGGTCGCTGATAGTTTAGGTCCAGTTAATGCCTCATGCCAACTCTGCCACTGTTGTAGGTTAGGTTGAGGACGCGGAGCAGATGTGCGCGAAAGATTTTGTAAAGAAAATTTTAGCTCGAAATTTTATGATGGGTGTCATGATGACGATATATAGGAATGCGAGCATGGGATGAATCTTAGCTCAAATATATCAAGAGTGCATATATAATTGCACTATTATTAAGAAGAAGAATAAGTCACCAGGGCATCTCTTCACTACATTGCGTAACGTTGCTCCGCCCAGAATGCGCGAGTGTTCCCTCTTTTTGGGGGGGGGGGTCCTCTGTTCGACCATGCAGTTTATCTTCAGTAGTCAGAACTCAGAATTTCATTAGTCAGAATTTTGTAAAACCAATTATATATCTTCCTGTGCTACCAGTTAACAGCAAAGATCTCTTTTCAAGAGGGTTCCCCAAAACTGCGTTGTGCACGCCTACATAATGTCCCAGACAGGAAATGACGCATCGCATATTAGGCTGTATCAAGAGTAGTGTTGTCACGTTAGCGAAAAATCCGGGCCGGGCCCGGCCCGAGCCCGGCCCGGATTTTGGGCCCGAAACAGGCCCGAGGCCCGGCCCGGATTTCGGGCCCGAAACAGGCCCGAGGCCGGTGTCGCATGCCAAAATTCCCCCATGCTAAGTTTTCCCCAGGGGGAATTTCTAGCATGCCACAATTTCCCCCTCTAATGTTAGCCTAAAAGGGGAAATTCTAGCATGCCAAATTTTCCCCCTCTAAATTTAGCCTAAAATTGTAGGTTTTGGTATGCTGATATTTTCACTTTCTTATTTTAATGATATCTATACCTGTAATTTAAAATTCATGAAGATCCTATAACCTCTTTTTTTCAAAAATCTTCATTCAACCAGATTTTTCATAGTGCTAATTGTAATGTTACGGATGAATTAAAACTCTAAAAGTTAAGGAAACTCATAAAACCACGAATCGCGAGCTGAATTGGAATTGTTGTTGTTTGTTGCTTTTGAAATCTGTTGCTCAGAACTTTGAATGCAGTGTGTGAACGTCCAAGCAATTGTTGTAATTTTCATGTAATGTTGAACATCCATCTTTTAGTGAAATTCGTAGCCCCCCCTTAAGGTGGTGATTCCGTTTGGGCACATATTGTTGGTTGACGGTTCAAATCAAGATGAAATTTGATGAAACTTTCCAAAATAAGTTATTTTAGCATTCTAATACCCTCCGCGCAATCCCGCTTCAAAAATTCGACTTCTCCGCTCAGGGTGGTTTTTGCCGAATTTTGACAGTTAGACGGTTGCTGCACAGCTATGATTATATTCATTCGAAAGATCTTGTTGAGCTCTACATTTTTGCTTTTTGACGCACCTTTCTAGCTTTTCTCTATTGTGAGATTAGCTGATTTTCTTATTTTTGGGTTGAAAACTTGTCATCTTTGCAGAAATCAAATAATCCTCCATTTCTTGAGCTACGCAAGCTGTAAAATTAAACTAAGGGTGTCAATTTGAAGGTCTCGTCGAGGCCGATTATTCGTGGCATTGTTATCTTCTAAATGCTATCTCGTACGCTGCTATCATAAAAAAGGTGGTTTTTGCAAAAACATGACCAAATTTTTTCCAGCGATTGTGGAGCATTTACTATGCAAGCTAGAGGGGTGCCACTTACTAGACGTGTTTTACACAAAAATACCCAGGGACCCTTTTTTAGTTGCCCCAATTGCTGCTTTCTAGCTAAAGTGGTCGCTTGCCAAAGTTGGGAAAAGTAGGCAAAATCCAGGTTGCGCCTACATTTTAGCTAATTTCTTTATAACGAAGAGCGGTTTCATAATAATTAAAAAAGGGTCCCCAGGTATTTGACAGTGGAATCGAATGATAGGGCCGATGCCTCACGAAAAAATTTACTTTAGTCTGCAAAAAATCTGGAAAATTAAATTACTTCGAAAATACAGTAAAACAATTTCCGAGAACTAAAGTTGGTTTCGTTGTATTCATTAGAAAGAGCAAATGTTAACCTGCATTTTGATATAAAAATGGCTTCTTAACTCCAACGAATGAATGAGTAATAATGGTTCAAAGTTGATGTCTCCAAAAGGAATCACCACCTTAAGTTAAATCTTGGTATATTATGTTAATTTTATAATATAAGTAGGTATGGTTTAAATTTATTTTCACAAAATATATGTTTTGTATTCAAGTTAACAGTTCAGTTTGATTGAGTTTAAATTATATACCGATTAAAACTCATTTTATCCCTTAATTTGTAGGCTATAGAAAAATTAAAAAGCAAATTACCAGGTTCCAACCAAGAAACCTGAAATATTTTATTAAAGCTAAAGAATTTGTTTAAATTTGATTAAAATGCACCTACATACAAGATCTAAGTCCTTATTTCGCATCAAGAAAATTGTGCTTTGTATATGTTCCACATCCTTTTCGAAGTTTTCAAAAGCGCAGAAGAAAATTGTAAAACTAATTGAAATATATAATCCACTCAAAACTGTTATAAACAGTGTGTGAATGTTAAATGCCTAAGGGGGAAAGGATTACATGCTGACGTCATCATGCTAAAGTTTCCCCCCTTACACGTAATAAATTTTAATACATATCCGTATTTATATTAGAGTTGGGACCGGTTCCACTAGAACCGGTTGGAACCGGAACCGGAACCGGAACCGGAACCGAACCGGAAGGAATTTTAGAACCGGAACCGGTAGGATTTGGAACCGGCCGGTTCCACTCTTAAAAATGGACTTGAACTAATTTTTTTGCAGGAGTTTAAATTTTGCAAAAGCTGGATTTTGTTTTTGTGGTTGCCATTCACTGCTGTCATTCATATTGTCTTTTTCAAGCTAGTGACTGAAATTGAAACTAAAAATCTAGTTTGAACTGAAACTAAACAAATTTAGACCTGAAGGCGAAATATGTAGGATGAGACTGATAATAATTAAGAGTTTCAAACTAAACGTGAAATGAAGGTACAATTATTGGAACTGAAACTGAAGCTGACATAGAATAAATTTAGACCCTAAACTGAAAACGACAGCTTCAGCTTCCACTGAAGGTGACACAAACTCACCGCTTCCCCTTTTCAGGCGATCGAGGCATGATTCAGGTTTCACTGAAGCCGAGGCATAGAATTAAGAGAAATTTCAAATGTTTCTTTGAATCAACAATAGTGACACTATCCTGTCTGTTAAGATAAAAATTAAATGTTAAACATACTTGAAAAATTAGGAACATGTATTGTAAGGGAAAATGTCTACTTCCTTTATTCCGGAAGGTATTTCGTAATTTTTTGTTTTCGTGCTTCTGATTTTTCAAATTTTGTTAAGTAATTTTGTGTGTATTACAAAATGCAGTTGTGAAAATGTCTCTAAATTAATTTTAACGAATTTTTGAAATTTTCTGTTCTAAAATTCCAATTGTAATTGACGAAAGACGGGCACTTTCGTTCAGACGTGAACGATACATCGCCGAATGAAAACTTTAACCAGCTTACATATTTGAATATTAACCTCATAGAAAAGATGAGAGCTCGATGGGATGTAGTCAGAAATTGAGTATATCTTCTCAAAAAATTGGTAAATGGAAGGTGGTATTGTCAGCACGCAAGATTTAAGCAACATTTTTTAAAAAAATAGTAAATTTTAGAGGAGTAGAAAACTTCGAAAGTTAAGTACTTATTTTCTTATTTTTAAGCTATCGGCAACGGAGACGAAAGTCAATCAAAGTTCAAATAATGGAACAGCATGTAGAAGTATCTGTTAGCTATTTTGTGTAATCATTAATCAAGCGACTGTACATTTCCTCGCTAAATATAACTTTTATATACAGTACCGGTCAAAATTAGACTCTACTGCACGCGCGTGCGCGTGCATGTGAGCGCGTGCACTGTGCGACGTTTTTATACCTTCACAACAAAGTAAGCTTGTCTGTTACTTGGGAAAGCGGCGTTTTTATTTTGCTTTTTATGCTGCTAACTTGGGTTTGGGTTTGGCTAACTCAGCTTTCCCAAGCAACAGACAAGCTACTTTGTTGCAAAGGTATAAAACGTCGTACAGTGCACGCGCTCACCTGCACGCGCACGCGCGTGCAGTAGAGTCTAATTTTGACCGGTACTGTATATGTTCTTCTTTCCAATTTGGCGTTCAGCTTTTAAATATTTTAAATGCATTTAAATGTTTTGGAAACTATTTGCTTACTGACACTGTACTCTTCTTAAAGAAATAAAAATTTAAGCTCCAGTATATCTCAATTCTCAGCATGTTTTACTGAAACCAAGAGTACATAATAGATAAGAGTATGACAACAGGCAGGCTCTCTGTTATCAGAGCAAAAACTATGCTATGCGCGCTATCGGCTAACCCCCCCCCCACAAATTGACCCTCTCTCACACCGCCCCTATATGGGTACATAGTTCCAAACGGGGGTCGCTCACTCGCTTAGTATGTTTTCTACATGCATATGTTAAACATACACGCTTGCACCCTGTTCCCAAATTAGACCTCGGTTAATTATAACGTGTAATTATGCAAAGCAGTGAGCGACCCCCGTTTGGACCCCGTACCCATATAGGGGCGGTGTGAGAGGGGGTCAATTTGTGGGGGGGGGTTAGCCGATAGCGCGCATAGCATAGTTTTTGCTCTGATAACAGAGAGCCTGCCTGTTGTCATACTCTTATCTATTATGTACTCTTGCTGAAACGTGCAGTTTACAAGATTCTGTTCAGAAGGCGCTGTCTGCATTTAGATGCACAGTAGAATCTCACCGTGAATTATCGAAACAATCTGCTCGACCATACTAAAGTTTTAATTTTTTACAAGTTTTAGTGTATGTTGTGCATATAGTAACAGCATTTGTAATGGAGCAAATTCAAGGTAAGGCAAAAACTTTAAAATTCTAACTAAACAAAAAAGTTTAACCCAGTTGGTTATTATCGCATTACCTATTCCAATTGTTTTGCAGTATTGCTTTATAATTTTGATTGTATAACCCTTGCTGGGGGCCTGCATCCAATATTAACTAATGTTAAAATGTAACTACGAATTTTGTACTTGGAACCGGGAACCGGAAGCTAGAACCGGAACCGGAACCGGAACCGGAACCGGAACCGGAACCGGTACTCTAGAACCGGAACCGGAACCGGTTTTGAAAATTGGAACCGGTCCCAACTCTAATTTATATGCATTATTAGCTAGGGGGGAAATCTAGCATGGGGGAAAAAGTGCATACGACACCGGCCCGAAGTCGGGCCCGAAACCGGCCCGAATGGTCAAAATTAGTAAAAACGATTTTTGATGTAGTTTTTAGCAGATAATAAACATAAGTAATCGGAAATAAATGTAAAAATAATATACAATAATGTATCGGCATTAACTTTGCAATGTCTGTTAATCTAAACGCTTTATTATGAACTGTATATAACTTCCTTTGTTTGTCTTTTGAATTTTTATAAACGTCTTTTCAATAAACGAATAGGCATAATGCAATGCATTGAAAGTATTTCAATGAACCCGATTTAGATAGGTATAATTCGAGAACGGTATCGAGCTCTAACGGAGTAAAACTCCCAAACCAAAAACGATGTTTTTAAGTAATACTTGATATTTATTATCTAAAGTCTACTTTTCAGTTCAATTGAAGTGAAAAAGCTTCTGGTTTCAAGGATTCTCCGAAAAATTTGGTGTTTTTCTGTCCATTTATATCAATTTTTCCTTTGGCCCGGAAGCGGCCCGGGAAAAAATCCGGGCCTGTTTCGGACCGGGCCCGAAAAAAATCCGGGCCGGGCCCGGACCGGGCCGCACCGATCAAATTTTGATCCGGGCCGGGCTCGGGCCAGGCCCGGCCCGGGCCCGGCCAGGGGCCCGAGCCCGAAACAGGCCCGGATGACAACACTAATCAAGAGTACATAATATAAGAGTGTCCCACTAGGCACACTATGTTATCAGAGCAAAAACTGCTCTACTCGCTCTGCCCCGCAGATTAGACCCATCACTTCAAAGAATTTTGTGCGCTGCTTGTGTTCTAAAGCTCGAAGCAGGCACAAAATTCGCTTCGCACAAGCCCTGCTTGTGTTTTCGAGCTTAAGGGGGGGGTCCACCATGAAAAAATTTGTAGTCACGGATTTCGCTCATTTTTACACATAATGTAGCCTGTGCGTACCAAGTTTAAATATTGAGTTGTTTCATCCATGTCTCCGCGAGTTACGAGCTATCAACTGCTTGCAATTGTAATAATGGGCGAAACGTCAGTAGTATAGGCTCCGCTTTTCGACCAGCACTCCGGGAGTCAAAATCTGGAGTAAATTTTCGGTTCCCTTTCTTAGGTTATAGTTACAAGTTTGTCTTCGTTGTTTTATTTTAGCACCCTTCCTATGATTCCATGTTCCTTACTCGCCCAGGTTAGTGGGTTTTCCTAGCTTCTAACTTCAAGGGTTTATATAATTTTGGTGCAGCATCATCCAATCAGGTTTCATAAAAGTTTCATAAAGTGATTTTCAACGGTACATAACTTTCTCATCCCTGATCTGATTTCAATGAAACAGATACCGTTCGATTCCTCTCCTCGAGCTCTACAAGTCTAGACCCAACACACTTAGTTTCAGCTAAATAAGGATTTTTATAATTTTTGGTGCAGCATCAACAAATCAGGTTTCATAAAATTTTTATAAGGGGTAATCTTTGACCGCCTATAACTTTCCCACCTCTCATCCGATTTTGGTGAACTGAAAAGTAGTGAACTCCACCTCCTCCAACCTACACTACAAATTCAAATACACTTCCCGACCTGCACTACAAATCCCAATACACTTCCGCACAAAGTCAACCAATCACTGCTCCGAATATTGTTTAACCGTCCCTCTGCGTTCTTCCCCCGGGGCTTGGGACCCGGCGTAGGCCCATTACCGGACTCCTACCTAGCTACCTAATCTACCTACCTAACCTACCTACCTAATCTATATACAGTACCTACTTATTTACAGTAACCTACCTAATCTAACCTAGTCCGGCGCATGCAATATTTTTGTATTTTTTCGTTTTATCAGTTTTTATGTTTTTGTTTTTATCTAGTGCATAGTGTACCCAGTCAACTTATACACAAAGAAGCATATACTCGTAACGTCAACAACGACCCATTTTGTGGTAGGTCTCTGCTGTCGGGCCCACTCTAGAACATCCATTCTGTCAAACTCTAGATTAAGTTCCTCCAAGTCTTCCCTATTTCCAATAAATTTAGGCTCCTCTAAGTAGTGGTTGTTGTTTGAAGGGTAGTAGAAATCTAATTCATGGTCCAAAACATTTTGAAGAATGAAACCAAACGAGAAGTTAATTTTAATGGCGTAGAATTGAGCATTGAAAACGGAGTAGAGGAGTGTTTTAAGACTGGATTCCCTTGTATCTTCCAAACGAAAGTTGTAAGTTGAGTAGATCCCCGGTCCGAGCTTAAACTTTGTCCTAATTTTGTCCCAATTTCGAATATAAATATTTCTAATTTGTTCAGACAGCTTCCCCAAAAACTCGACAGGTGGCTCAATCGGATCTTCCTTGGGGAGTAACAACCGAGGACACTTTCTTTGCATTAGTATTTTATCGAAACTTGCATGAACTCCCATGTGACCATCGAATCCTTTCTTAGTTTTAAACTTGCTAGTACAACGTGGGCAGGGGTACTCTTCCTGAAGGGGGTCTTGCTCAGGTTTCTTAGGGGGATCTGGCTTGCATATATGAGTCACCTTTGTATCTTCCCGAGAGTAACTCTTTCCACATTTTTCACAAGTAGACTTCTCACCCTCATGTTTTTCTTTGATGTGCCTGTTGAGGTTGTATTTTCGAGTGAACATTTTACCGCAAAATTCACAAATGAAGTTTTCCATCTTCGGTTGTTTATGTCCTTACACAATTATGTTTCACTTTCAGAGCTCTTAAAAAACCGACCGCTATCGACGACAGAACAAGTCAGACTGACGATCTACCAACATTTTACCCGTTTATATAGACTTTTGAGTTAGCTAATAGTTGCTTGGCTTAAAAATAGTTTGACCGTTTGCACAAAGTGGTATTGTAAAATATTTTCATTTTTCATTTTTCAATTCACCTAAGTTCTGGGTCTCTCCTTCTTTACACCAATCTTGCTCCGACCATATTTTCCTAATGTTTTACAGAATTTTGTCTTTGCCCACTTGCCTTGCCTTAACTTACCGACTGTTGTACCTTTGTACTCTGAGTCACTCCATACTAGCTCCGAGTTAACACCGAGTATACACTGAGCCTACTCCGAACATACTCCCAACTAATAAATTTTTATTCTTCCTGCTCCTGTTCATCAAATTGGTCCACCGTCTTTTCAGGTAGTACCACCGTGCTCAAATTGGAGTTCTTTTCTATGGCACGTCTGAGGGCTTCTTCATCAGAATACTTTGCCTCATACTCTATTTGTTTGGTTAGAATTTCGTCAATTATTGGATCGTCAAGGAACCCTTTACAACGTTGGATGTGAAAATAAATTTTCCTATTGAGTTCAGCTCGGATCCTAGGTCGGACTTCATTGTAAGCCTCAATTTCTCCCTCAAATCATGGCCGTCTGCAACGTATTCGTTTGCTAACCTATTTATTCTACCTTCGAATTTCTCTTCGGACTGCCTGACAAGCTCATCCCAAAATTTACCGATGTCAGTTGGCTTGTAGACCTCCACAACTTGAGTCGCTATTTGAACATTCGGTACTCGTTTCTGATTCAGACTCATCATACTCTCGATTCAGACAAAACTGGGCACTGTGAAGGTTTTGAACATACGCTGTAGGTTGAAAGCCCATGGAACCACAACTCCCACACTGGTATGGTTTGTAATATTCACAAGTAGACATGCTTGTAAGAGCTTAAGTTTATCCGCTTTATATACTTGAAGTCGCTTTGTGTTTGGTGTTAGTGCTTTTATTGATTTTAAGTAACACTTCAAATTGACTTCGAGTTAACACCGAGCATGCACAGAGTGTTCAGAGCTTCAGAGTAATGTACTCGAAGTTAGTCATGTCTAGATTGGTAGGCCAATTCGACGCGACGACTTCGAGTACATTACTCTGAAGCTCGGTGTACACTCAGTGTATGCTCGGTGTTAACTCGGAGTCAATTTGAAGTGTTACTGAAAATCAATAAAAGCACTAACACCAAAGACAAAGCGACATCAAGTCTATAAAGCGTATAAACTTAAGCTCTTACAAGCATGTCTACTTGTGAATATTACAAACCATACCAGTGTGGGAGTTGTGGTCAGACGTTCACAAGGGCTTTCAACCTACAGCGTCATGTTCAAAACCTTCACAGTGCCCAGCCTGAGTATGATGAGTCTGAATCAGAGTATGATGAGTCTGAATCAGAAACGAGTACCGAATGTTCAGACAGTAGCGACTCAAGTTGTGGAGAGGTCTACGAGCCAACTGACATCGGTAAATTTTGGGATGAGCTTGTCAGGCAGTCCGAAGAGAAATTCGAAGGTAGAATAAATAGGTTAGCAAACGAATACGTTGCAGACGGCCATGATGAAGTTGAGGGAGAAATTGAGGCTTACAATGAAGTCCGACCTAGGATCCGAGCTGAACTCAATAGGAAAATTTATTTTCACATCCAACGTTGTAAAGGGTTCCTTGACGATCCAATAATTGACGAAATTCTAACCAAACAAATAGAGTATGAGGCAAAGTATTCTGATGAAGAAGCCCTCAGACGTGCCATAGAAAAGAACTCCAATTTGAGCACGGTGGTACTACCTGAAAAGACGGTGGACCAATTTGATGAACAGGAGCAGGAAGAATAAAAATTTATTAGTTGGGAGTATGTTCGGAGTAGGCTCAGTGTATACTCGGTGTTAACTCGGAGCTAGTATGGAGTGACTCAGAGTACAAAGGTACAACAGTCGGTAAGTTAACGCAAGGTAAGTGGGCAAAGACAAAATTCTGTAAAACATTAGGAAAATATGGTCGGAGCAAGATTGGTGTAAAGAAGGAGAGACCCAGAACTTAGGTGAATTGAAAAATGAAAAATGAAAATATTTTACAATACCACTTTGTGCAAACGGTCAAACTATTTTTAAGCCAAGCAACTATTAGCTAACTCAAAAGTCTATATAAACGGGTAAAATGTTGGTAGATCGTCAGTCTGACTCCTGCTGTCGTCGCGAGCGGTCGGTTTTTTAAGAGCTCTGAAAGTGAAACATAATTGTGTAAGGACATAAACAACCGAAGATGGAAAACTTCATTTGTGAATTTTGCGGTAAAATGTTCACTCGAAAATACAACCTCAACAGGCACATCAAAGAAAAACATGAGGGTGAGAAGTCTACTTGTGAAAAATGTGGAAAGAGTTACTCTCGGGAAGATACAAAGGTGACTCATATATGTAAGCCAGATCCCCCTAAGAAACCTGAGCAAGACCCCCTTCAGGAAGAGTACCCCTGCCCACGTTGTACTAGCAAGTTTAAAACTAAGAAAGGATTCGATGGTCACATGGGAGTTCATGCAAGTTTCGATAAAATACTAATGCAAAGAAAGTGTCCTCGGTTGTTACTCCCCAAGGAAGATCCGATTGAGCCACCTGTCGAGTTTTTGGGGAAGCTGTCTGAACAAATTAGAAATATTTATATTCGAAATTGGGACAAAATTAGGACAAAGTTTAAGCTCGGACCGGGGATCTACTCAACTTACAACTTTCGTTTGGAAGATACAAGGGAATCCAGTCTTAAAACACTCCTCTACTCCGTTTTCAATGCTCAATTCTACGCCATTAAAATTAACTTCTCGTTTGGTTTCATTCTTCAAAATGTTTTGGACCATGAATTAGATTTCTACTACCCTTCAAACAACAACCACTACTTAGAGGAGCCTAAATTTATTGGAAATAGGGAAGACTTGGAGGAACTTAATCTAGAGTTTGACAGAATGGATGTTCTAGAGTGGGCCCGACAGCAGAGACCTACCACAAAATGGGTCGTTGTTGACGTTACGAGTATATGCTTCTTTGTGTATAAGTTGACTGGGTACACTATGCACTAGATAAAAACAAAAACATAAAACTGATAAAACGAAAAAATACAAAAATATTGCATGCGCCGGACTAGGTTAGGTACTGTATATAGGTAGGTTACTGTAAATAAGTAGGTACTGTATATAGATTAGGTAGGTAGGTTAGGTAGGTAGATTAGGTAGGTAGGAGTCCGGTAATGGGCCTACGCCGGGTCCCAAGCCCCGGGGGAAGAACGCAGAGGGACGGTTAAACAATATTCGGAGCAGTGATTGGTTGACTTTGCGGAAGTGTATTGGGATTTGTAGTGCAGGTCGGGAAGTGTATTTGAATTTGTAGTGTAGGTTGGAGGAGGTGGAGTTCACTACTTTTTAGTTCACCAAAATCGGATGAGAGGTGGGAAAGTTATAGGCGGTCAAAGATTACCCCTTATAAAAATTTTATGAAACCTGATTTGTTGATGCTGCACCAAAAATTATAAAAATCCTTATTTAGCTGAAACTAAGTGTGTTGGGTCTAGACTTGTAGAGCTCGAGGAGAGGAATCGAACGGTATCTGTTTCATTGAAATCGGATCAGGGATGAGAAAGTTATGGACCGTTGAAAATCACCTTATAAAAATTTTATGAAACCTGATTGGATGATGCTGCACCAAAATTATATAAACCCTTGGAGTTAGAAGTTAGGAAAACCTAAGAACCCGGGCGATTAAGGAACATGGAATCATAGGAAGGGTGCTAAAATAAAACAACGAAGACAAACTTGTAATTACAAACTAAGAAAGGGAACGAAAAATTTACTCCAGATTTTGCTCCCGGGAGTCGGGGTCGAAATGCCGCCCTATACTACTTTATTTGCTATCGGGGCACTCAGTAATTACATATTTGCCTTATTTATGATATCTTTTATGCTATAAATCTGCCATTTCTGTCTGGATTTTCCTGTCAACTGTAAGTCTGTACTGAAATTTATTGCATTCCCCCCCCCTCCAGTTCAGTAAATATTGTAATACGGCCACTTGGCCTATAATATTTTAGCTAAGTTTAGACTGTTTAGTTCGGTAGGTAGGGATTTAAGGCTTAGATTAGGGGTCT
>JASAND010004997.1:0-52337 GCA_030248195.1 Trissonchulus latispiculum
GTAAGCCGATAGCGAACATAGCGTAGCTTTAGCTTTGACTGCATAGAGTGTGGCGCTTGTCATACCTCTTTAATACATTATGTACTGTTGGTGTGAATGCCAGAATAATTGTTTACAGGATATTTTATCTTGACAATGCTAAAAAGCCCAAGACATGACTTTATGGTTCAAGTTCGAATGGAACAGCCGCCAAAGACAATTTGGAATGAAGAAGTTCGGGCAACAGTCATCACTGGTGTGGCTGCCAAAGACAATGATTCTGATGTCGTTCAAGTACGTTACAAAATGGATTGCTTAATGTTGGAATGCAATCAGAAATCAAAAAATATTAGCAAACCATACGCTATATACAGTTTACTGTCGACTACTTTATGCTTATAATTTTGCTTTGTAGGTTTTCGCCAGAAAAGAATTTCGACGCTGGCGTTATCGTATGGACATTTATGTCGGTGGCATTCCAATATTCTTTGATAAGCCTTATCAAAAGCTACAGCATTTTAAGAGTGTTACTTTGAGAAGTCCTGCTAGAAATATGAATCAGTCTGAAATCCATATTATGTTCGCTTCTGGAGCTGGCGTTAGGTAAGGTGATCTTCAAACAAATTCAGACGCCGTTGAACTGCGAAATAAAAATATTAAACTGCCATTTTATTTCTCCAAAACTGTATCATTTCAGAAATTAATTCATTGTCAAGATAAACACATGTTTCGCATGTCTACTACCTATGCTACATCTATCTATATATAATCATAGGTCAACCTGGGCAGTGGAAAGGGTAGATTCCCACTAATAAACTGTGCCAGCCGGTTTAGTGGATTCTAAAGCTTCAGCAATTCTGATCAAAAAATTCAATTCCAATTTCTAAAATTAGCTTCTTCACTTTAAAGTTTCATCATTTTTTCTGAGCAAAGTAGGTAACTTCGGAATCAGACCCTGTATTGTGTGTTTCTGCAATTTGTTAAGCAATGTTTAGAGTTATGGAATCAAGAGGAATTCTGGACGTTATGGTTGTCTTACCACCTTCCTTTAATGAAACATACGCCCGGCGTCACCGATGGGAATATGACTACGACTATGATTACCTTTATGATCAGCAACAGCTGCCACCAATTACAGGAGGGGATCGCTGCTCTTCCTATCACAGAACAATGGGCCTTTTAGGAGTATTTAACGGAGATCCAAGGGACGATCTCACAACTCCGGACTGTAATCCTCAGCCTCCACCTCGCTATCCACCAGATCCTAATGATATGCGGAATGTCTTCATTAATTTTGGAAATAAATGGCGGGTTGATGGCACCCAACATCCGTTATTATTTCAAGTAATGTTGAAATCTAGCTAAATTCGTAATACAGAGCTAAGATACAGTGCAAATCCACAAGGATAAATGGCTTAGTTCTGATTTTATAGAAAAGTAACAATTTTCCAATTATATATATATATATATATATATATATATATATATATATATATATATATATATATATATATATATATATATATATATATATATATATATATATATATATATATATATATATATATATATATATATATATATATATATATATATATATATATATATATATAAGACGAAAAAGTATAGAGTACACAAAAGCAAACAAAATAATACACAGAGATAGAACAAATATATACTGTGTGGCAAATGATAGTCCGTTTCTACGTTTTTATAGTATGACTGCAGGAAACTATGCATTCGGTATATGTAGTCGACTCGTCTATTTACTTTCTTTTAAATTAAGCATGGAATCTTTACTGTCGTGGTGCCCAGCACAATTCAGGTACTGAAAGAGACCTTGTGTGTGCTGGTCCCGCGGTCCGCAGATTGGCAGAGGAGGCGGAGAGACTAAGGTCACGGACAGAAAACATGACCCTTAAGCAGATCTGACGTGTGGTTATTGGCCCCTTAGCTCTACGCGAAGGTGGCAGCAGTCACACAGGGCAACCGAGATCTTAGATACCGATAACGATTGCCCCCCCGCATATCAGCAGTGACTAGGATGGCTGGAACCTATATACCCGCTCGGAGGGTGCAGGACCAAAAATGGGGAGACAGGGAAAGGAAGAAGAAGTGAAGAAGAAAGGGAGGAGGGGTGGCCGAGCATTCCAACAGGATAGCCGGAAAAATCTGACATATCTTCATTATTTTAATATTATTGTATACACTCAGCTGGATTGAGAAGTTGCAAGAGACACATGAGGACCATTTTCACCCCACATGACATAAGCATGCAATCCTAACTTCCTAGTAGTTGGAATATTTTTGCAGGAAACACATTCTCCAATTTATAACCCGCTCAGTTTTGGACAAAATCCCCTGTTATTCCTTCCAATATTCAATCCATGGGATCGTGCTTTGGGCAATGCTTCCTTAATATTGTCCAAGAATCAAGTCCGAGCCACATGCTTGGGCATTCCATCCTGTGAATATGACTTCCTCATGACAGGTATGGTTTGTTTTGAATTAATTACCTTGACCTTGTTTTTCACTGGCTTTGGCTTTACCAAGGAAATGCCGTTCTCACAAATGCAGCCTCAAATGAAATTAAGCACTGAGACGTGTCGCCGGCCAAACCGGTGTATTCCAAAATTCCAAATTCCAGATATAGACTTCTTTAGCATCGGCTTGGCAGCCAGTATATGTTCTCCGTTATTTAGGCCGCCGGGAAATTGCCTTAGACACACTGTCAATTGAAAAGAAAAATGAAGGACTGAAAGAGCTTGCAGAACAAAGATTAATCAGCTGCGGCCCTCTTCAAAAGAATGAGGGTGTGGTTAAGTATCCACCAGGAAACAATTATCTCCATGGCGTTACTGTGAACTTCAACTGCAAACCGGACTTTTATCTGCACGGAGACCAACAGAGAACCTGTCGAAATGGAACCTGGACCCCAGGCTGGTGGGCTTGGTGTAGAAGTATGTTCTATACTCACTTATTTTATTTTTATTCACTAAAGAGACATGCGTAAGCACCAGGAAGGAAATCTTTTTATAAAATCAGATATTTTCGCTACTGCATGCACAGCTTAAAAAATTTGTGATTTAGGTTTATGAGTCAAAACTATCGAAAACGTTAGCTTGAAACTTGGCTATTTTTTCTGACTCACTGCTTTTGACGACGATAAGGCTTGTACACTGTCAGGGCTGAGGAGGGGGAGTTAGAACGTCTATGATCGTAGTCAACAGGTAATATAGCAAAATTGTCACCAGCCAGCAATTTTATTGGATGCAATGTACTCCGTTAGTGAAATACAAACCCGTGAAATATCAAAAACAAGTTTGTTCCACTGACTTGTATCAACATTAATTAGCCTACAACTGATTAGATGGAAAGACTAATTAACGTTTTATGAATGAAACCTAACTAAAAGTGTATTGCTCTGCCATGCTTCTATAATTTTCTTAATCTTTTAGGCAGAACGGTAGAGGATGGTTTAAAATGGATGACCGGAATTTTGACATCTCTATTGTTCATTCTTTTGGTTGCTGGTATCCTATGCTGGTGCTACTGTATTGGAGTGAGAGGAAGAAAGAGTAAAGCTCGTCATTATCGCAGCAGCGAAATGTCCCATCCCCCTCCACCAATTCATACGATATCTGCAAAGCAGCCAATGACAGCCCTTGTGAAGCATGACGTCCCCCCTCCTCCACGAGACAATGAAAAAGCATTTGCTCTTCCCATAATGGAAGGCGAACCAATGAAACCAGGAAATGGTCGCAGTTCCGCTGCATATGCTGAAACCAGGGCATAAAACCTCCTTATAAACCGCTGTTGCTGTATATATGCTTTTTCTCAAAATGGGCTTTTTCAAGAAGAATTAAAATTCATTTTGTGTCGCACGCACAGAGACTATACGTTTATTCAAAAGGACAAAGTTTAATACAAAACATTTGTGATTTTGAAAAGGCCTATTGAACACAATTTTTTTATTTTGTTCATGCTACTTGTATGTTATGTGCACCTATAAATGTTTGCATCCAGTGCACTTTATCCTTCGAAGAACGAAATTACGTTTTTAAGGGTAGGTTCTACCAAGAGTTTATAATAGGAAGGATATATATTATTATTCCTATTATTCCTGTAATTACTCCTGTTTATAATAGGAAAGATATATAATATTATTATTCCTATTATAAACTCTTGGTTTTACCAAGAGTATGAAACGCTTATACTACTACATATGTACTAAACATGCTAGACACGCTCGGCTCGTTAACTTGGGACCTCCTCCTAGAGCTTTGGGGGGGGTCCCACTTTGCAATATTTACCTGCTTTTATATAAACGCGTGTGTGCTCACTGATTGGCCCATTAGCTTAAGGCTTACTGAAGGGAATTTATTAGTATTTTAATTAATTAATTATAACTTTAGTTAACTTAATACAATTAAAAACAAATTCAACGACACTGTGGAATTTTTCTGCTCTTCCCAATAATATAAAAATTGTTGCAGACTACACTCCTACAAATTTTTCTTATGACTCTTTCTTTGACTCGAGTTTATATATGCGCCACAGAACTCGGAAATGAAACACCGGAAGTTTTCTCTGTAGCAAAGAAAACTTAAGTGAGTACATTAAAAACAACCAGCAAGTAGCTGTCAGGTAGCTCTAGAAAGACAATTTTCAAATAATTTAAAGGTAGTAAGATGTTTGGTCAGATGTGTTCAGATTTAGACAAGCCAATTAACAATAGAAAAGTTTTTGGATAGCCTAAACGAATCATAAACAAGTACTGGCGGGGGCAATCCAATTTCGGAGAGGGGAATTCCCCCATTCCCCTCCCCCTGGCTATGCGCCTCGTAGCATAGGGCTAAAAAATTTCAGTCGTAGAAATATCGACACTTCAAAGATTTCTTAAGAGACTCCGTCAAAATGCTAATTAAAATGTCATGTATTCTGTATAACTACCAGCTTTAAAATGATGTACAGATATGTTCCATAACTCTTAACTATCTGACCGTTTTTCTAGTTTGTGAAATGTGGACGGTAGTAACTGCCTCTTAAATATCAATGATTTCCGAGAATTGCGAAAGGTTGAAATTAGTTTCATAAACTATTATTGCTGTACGGGTATATAGCAGAGTGGTTCCTCAGCCGGGCTGAGTAATCAGCCAACTTCGATTCCCACCGTGCACACTTTTCTTCATGTTTCAAATCCTTATTTAAAACTTTCACATTTGGCGACCGTGTCGTGTTCTTACTGCTTTGAAGAATTGAAGTAGTTTAGAATGCTTGGGAATTATGTAACTGCAGAGTGTAACAAATGCTGCTTTCTACATTAACTCGCTAAATACTTGCATGAAGATGGCCTTTTCCTTCGTCGAATAGAACTGCCAACGGAATGCGTATCACCCAAGGATTAAAATACGAAAAATGTTTCCGTTGGCGAAGGACTGATAGCACGACATTCTAGATCTTACCGAAGTTCAGCCAACACTATTAACTGATGCACGTAATTTCTCTCATTCAGCTTATCTGAGGAAACTTTGAACTGCCAAACAGCGTACAGAGATGTCTTCTTGCTAAACAGCGCACTTTTATCTAACTTAAAAGTCCAAAGTCCTCTTTTATTGACCATTATAACCAGTTACCAATATTAAATAACAATAACAGCCAACTCTGTATCAGTCAACCGATCACAATGCAAAAATCAGAACAAAGAAACAATATATTATATTTCGTATAAATCGATGAATGTATACCTAAGTAATCTCGTTTGTTCTTAAAAACTGTTGCTTCAATTTCAGGTAAAAACCCCCACAAAACAGCTTTAGAAACCGAAAAACTAAGCCATACAGTTCTCAAGGTGTAATCGCCGACAACGAATATGGTAGTCAATCTGTAGTATATACAGGACAGGATGTTTTAATAAAGTACATTTCAGTAGACACAGGATCAGAATTCATAAAAGTATATCAACAGACCAACACCAAAATTAGGATCATTTTGACGCCCTTTACGAAGAACCAATAGGTAGTTCATTTTTCAATCACTGAGAGTACAAAATATAAATCCCAAACCATATAGCCAAATACTCACGTATGTAAAAACAAACGAACGCCAATGACAGACGAGACAACCAACCAAACAAAACAACAATAACAACCTGAGCGTACACAAACTTGTCAGTAGCAGTTACCAATGTAATTTGCCGTCTACGACAAACACACATAAAACATATCTTGAATCACAAACAATTTAGCAGCCAATCATCTTCCTACCCATTCTTCCCACGCTTCATGCTCAAACAAATGCAGTTGAATGGTACTGAATCAGAACAGAATTTTTGTCAGACAAATGGCTCGCTTCAGATAACTCAACGACACTGACAACTGACACGATTCTTGTACCAGACAACATGGAACCAAGAGTACAATGGAACCAAATAAAAGCACATAATTTGACAGCATTTCTTTCTGTTTGCTGTGTTGTTGTGTTTCCATTGCGTCTGACTAATCCTACAAGATCCACAGCATCTGACTTTGGTCTAACGGCAAATCTGTTCAAAGCTGCAGGAAGATACTGCTCAAATTACAGAGCAGAACTAGTCGCAATCCGAAAGGCGCTTAAATGATGCAAACGGCATTTAGACTGGCTTCCTGCTGATCCTAAAATTCTCCTGATGACAGACAGTCTGTCAGCATGTCACAAGCTAAGGTCCTGCTCAGGCACCAGCTCGGACCCTATCGTCAGTGAAGTCGCGGCGCTGACTGATGAGATCAAATGCCCAGTAGCCATCCGCTGGGTCCCGGGTCATTCCGGCATACCTGGCAACGAAGAAGCCGATAGTCTCGCCAAATTGGGCAGTGATCTACCTCAGACTGAAGTTCCTCTAGATCAGTCAACGGTGAAAAGCCTCATTGTCCGCCGAAGCAAGGAATCCTGGCGACGAAAACTATCTCAACCTGCTGTACTCCTAATTAACCCGGACAGGAAACCTGTTCCTGCTCGGAGTAAAAATGGACTGTCCAAACGTGACCGCGTGGTCCTCTCTCAGTTGAGAGCCGGAGGACACTGCTCTATCCTAAGGTCGTATCGGCACAGAATTGGTGTCGACGACAGTCCAATTTGTGTCAGATGCCACGAAAAACCCGACGACCTCAACCATTTACTCCTCGAATGCCCTGCGTTGGGCCCGGCCAGAATCAGAACCCTGGGTTTGGGGCCTGACCCATCATGCCTGTCCAGAGAACCCCAAACAATGGTCCAGTTCCTGAGGGAGGTGGGACTCCTCCGTCCCCCAGTCTATGCCTAGCGATGACTCCTGAACAGAGAGAGAGATAGAGAGAGAGATCCACAGCATTAGTTAAAAAACAAAAAGCGGTACATCAAAAACAGAGATTGAAAAAGTGAAAATTTTGGTATCTCATTCTCTCTTCTTTCTCCGATACCACTGATCCATTGATTCCAAGTGTTGAACCAAAACAAACAAGAGAATGTACGAATTACCAAATTTAAAAAAATTAGAATATGAGTGCAGATGTTATTCACTAACACAATCAGAAACACGTTCTCAATACTTCGCACCAATAACTCTGCCTAACATGTGAATTACTCTGAATACAGCAGTTCAAATGTATGTGGCCAATTTTATTTTCGTGTCATTGTGATTGGAATTGAATTGTAGGAAATGGACAAATCAGATTCCGTTCCTAATTTGGTACGATCCACAGAATTTGAAGAATTTCCAAAAATGGCGTCACCGCCACCGCTGCAAAGAAACATTTACACACAACAGGAAGACGGCTGCACATATATACCACTTACACACACTCTTTCAATACAATATTACTAGATGAACGACACCGTTGAGTTAATCATCATCCAAATCCAATCCAACACACCGACTGACAAGAGTTGTAGTCAGAAGTAGACAACAGGAAACAATTAGTAGGCAACAACATACAGCAAAGAAGAAGTAGAAGAAAAAGTAAGATAATGATGAATTGATGATGATGCAATGGTGAGAGAGAGAGAGTACGTACGTACGTTTGATGATGTAGCAACAAACAAGTGTTTTTGGAGGGGTGGGAATGTAGGGGGCATAGCTGCTCGCATCGGATGACAAAGGGATAGGATAGACTGATTGTCCCCTTCAGAGGGAGAGGGGGTCAGTCCCACCGTCGCCTCGCACCCGCGCCGCAGTAGAGCCACCCCTCCGTCTGGAGTGTTGGCCTGATGCTAGTAATCCTCATCGTCAAGATCGAAGTCAGCAATACCATCTTCAAGCTCAATGACCTGGAAGTCCACCCGATAGCGGAGCAAACCTAAAATGGCAGAAAAAGCGATATACTTTGCAACATTGACAACTGAATCTAGTCAAACTAAAAAGCCGGGGGAGGGGCCCAAACACGAAGTAATGAATTCATAGTCATGGCACGAACAGCTCAGTTTCAGATGGAATATGAATAGCGACACGTTCCATGTTCAACTTAAACAAGACAAAATATTTAGAAATCAAAATACACCCGAGTTATGTATCTTTGTTTAAAACTGTAAAATATGATAATTTCGACAAATAGCTATAGTAGTTCCTGCGCACACACAAACACTTGCGAATAATTAAAACAAGAAATTTAAGCTGTTCAAAGCTTGGCAGATACCCCAAAAGTCAAAGGCTAGTATTCGATACAATTTCTTTCATTAAATCAAAATAGCCTTCACTTCAATCAAACTACTACATATATATTCTAGGTAGTGCGCTAACGCGCACTACCTGATACAAAAATCCGCTTACCGCCAATTCCACCGAAACCTTTGACAAACTGTGCACCCTCCTGAGATTTGTCTGTCACAATTTCCAAGGTGGCTCCTAAAAATGAATTCATATGAATCATCAAAAATAAATCAATCTATAAATGAAACATTAACTTGAATAAACGATACGTAGCTGGATAATGTATGTCAATAATAAAAACCAACGAGGTCAAAGATAACAGGTCATGTACTGACAAATGGATCCGAAAACATTCGTTTTCATAAAATAGGAAATACGATCAGGGTAAAAGTAAAGAAACAAATTCACACAGGACAAACGGAGGATAATATAGTCCAAAAATCCCTGCAAACCAGAACTTTTATTTAGTATTGGCCAAAGATTGGAAGGTATAATACAAGATCCAAGCCTTACCAAAGCTTTTGTAATTATTGGCAAGCCATTCCAATAATGGTTCTGACTCAATCAATTCCAATTCTACTCCCGTCTGAAAATAAACATTAACACTTTTCCATCTTTCTTCTTTGTTGAAGTTGGCCAAACTAATAATTTCGCATAATAAACATGACAGTTAATAATTAAATATTTGCCCACAGGCAGGTTAAGTTCAGATCAGTAGAACAAACAACATAGAAATCGAAGTTAAACTAAAATTACTGGACATAAATGAACCGAAACCTATTACCGTTCAAGCCTTTGATAGAGTTTTAGAAAATGTAACCAAAAAAACTTGCACTAGAACCAACTAACATCTTTGTCAATGAAGTAAGTTTTATCTTTTTCCTGTTGAGGATTCAAGTGAAGTATTTTTTCGTCTGTAACAAAAGAAACAAAATAGTGACAAACACAAAACAGTTGACATATTCATACTGACCAATGTAAGAGATTTATTGTACATAGTAAGAAGTTTCAAAGTCATAATTAGCATCGTTCGAATTGTGAGGACCATTAGACGTGACATTCATAGACTGGCAATAAACCATGATATAAGATAAGATTGAAGTTAAATCATTGAGGAATAATCTGAAGCTTGTCTGTATTCATCCCACAAGAGTTCGGGTTGTCAAGAAAAGAACAGATCAAAAATTAATTCAACAAAGAAAAGCACAGCATGTGATTTTCTTATTTTGTTAGAGATGAATCACTGAAAGCAATGACTGTCTAACGATTTATAGACAAGCCGAGTAGTGCCACAGGCAAAAAGAAATGGATTAAACTAGGAAATACGTAATAATTAGAATATAACAAGCAGCAATTGTTGCTTGGGGGGTCATATACCTCCTGTTGTGTGATTTTTGAGCAAGTATCTGGTAATGTCCAAATTTTCCCAACAAATTAGGGTTTCCACAGCACCCATTTCCAGACCACGCAAAGTGTCCTCAACACCAAAACAGTAACGGCCTGTGTCCTGGGAAATTTCATCAAAATATCTGCCTGCAATTAGAGTGACGCAAAACATGTGCATAATATTGTCACAATGTAAAAAGACTCAATAATTGAATTATATTTTTTGATGACTGTTCGAAGCAGAAACATCACAAGAATTTTCATTTCTGTAAAAAACAATAAAACCCATACTTTTTGGAATATAATTTTCCTGCGTTCACTATTATAATAACAAGAATAAAAATGCTCCGATGGAGCATGAAAAATGCAATATGGGTGACACTGGGTTTTAAGCAGACAGAGGACTAGGTTTTAAAACGTTAATATGGGAGGGGCAGGTTGTAAATGCCAGGAGGACTAGGTTAAAAGCGCACTAATATGGACCAGCTTCGCTGAACAACCCATATTCGCGGAAATAGTCCAGACAAAAATGCTGGCGGCAATCGTTCAATAACATTTTAACAATTTGTCCGCACGACTTTGCAGATATTATTACTATATACATATAGTTGTGTTCGTAATACTTAACATTACATAATTAATACAACTTACAACACAACTTAATTTAATTAATTTAATTAATGCATATAATCCAACACTTAATACAACATATAATATGCAGTAAAAATTGGTGTCACAAATTCCGCTCTGGTAACTCACTATAAAACGCTTGAAGTATATAAAGCATAATATTTCAAAATCAGCAAGCTCGTCTGGAAAGCAGACGAATTTAGAACTTAAGAATAAAGGTCAAATGCGGAGTGGAGCATGCGTACCCGCGAATATGGGTTGTTCAGCGAAGCTGGTCCATATTAGTGCGCTTTTAGCCTAGTCCTCCTGGCATTTCCAACCTGCCCCTCCCATATTAACGTTTTAAAACCTAGTCCTCTGTCCGCTTAAAACCCAGTGTCACCCATATTGCATTTTTCATGCTCCATCGGAGCATTTTTATTCTTGTCCGATTTCATTTTTAAGGTTCTCAGTAAACCTTAAGCAAAATGTTAAAGCTTTATGAAAGAAACTTTAAAAATTTCCCCAATAATTACGTAATATTCAACCAAGCAATAGAACAAAGAAGCTTGAAAAGTACAAAGTACAAAGATTTTGGCAGGAAAACCCTCATCCACTACAAATAAGAATATTTTAGAAAGTTGGAGAAAGTTATCTGTAGTGTGTTATAAGCCATGCTGCACTTCAGCAGCACTCTACTGCAGCGCAACCAGACGCAAGCGCCACTGCCAAAGTAGTAGACTTATTCGGCATGATTTGTAATGTTATTATGCACGTGCCTGCAGAATTTCAGGACATTACAACTTTTGTATAGCTAGTCATAGGCCGTGCTGTACTTTAGCAGCACTCTACTGCAGCGCAACTAGACGCAAACGTCACTGCCAAAAAAGGAGACTTATACGGCATCATTTCCAATGCTATTCTGCACGTGCCTGCAGAATTTCAGACGATTACAACATTTGTGTAGCTAGTTATAGGCCGTGCTGTACTTCAGCAGCACTCTACTGCAGCGCAACTAGTCGCAAACGTCACTGCCAAAAAAAGAGACTTATTCGGCATGATTTCCAATGCTATTCTGCACGTGCCTGCAGAATTTGAGACGATTGCAAGTTATCTGTAGTTAGTTATAGGCCGTGCTGTACTTCTGCTGCACTCTACTGCAGCGCAACCATATAGTAACATCGTAATAAGTATACGAACGAAACCAATCTATAATAGTTAGTCATGTCCTAAACTGTCTGTATGCCGAATTTCAAATGCCAGTGACAAATGAATAACTTGTTATCGACGGTGCTGTCTTTTAGGACAGCACAAACAGCACGGTGGAAGCTAGAGAGTGCACCAACTAACATAGCTACAGTTCCCCCTTACTACAGACACAATTATCATCAAGTTTAATATGTTTAGCCGTTTACAGTAAGTCTACAGACAGCTGCTATGGTTGCTGCATAATAGTACAGCACGATAGCAGCACCGCACAGCGCTGCGACTATGCTCATCGTGTTCAGCGACCCCCGATAACCCTTATATGCGTCCCACTATATGGCCCAAAACAGCATTAGGCATATTTTTGACTATTTTCTGTGGAGTTGGGACTTTGAAATTTTTCCAAAATGGCCATTTGGCCGGACCAACTTTGGGCCGGCCGCCTGAACGATCCTGGCCAGATATCGAAAATCGCCTAGGTTATGACACGCTACCCATCCCAAAGTTTCTTATGCAACAAGCCGCGTCTCTCTAGCTTGTTCCCTGGGCCCTGTAGCCGTGACACAAAATTGGCCTTTTTTGGCCATCTTAGCGGTCAGGCCACTTTTGGCCGGCCGCACAGGTGGCCGGCCGGGCCGGACAGCGAAAAATTGTCCAAAAGGTACATTAACACAAATACTACTCTCAGAAAAACCAAACTTCACCGGCTGAAAATGCCCAGATCGTTCAGTTTTTGAGTTCGACTAAAACGGCTTCCCCAAGCGTGACTTACACGGAAAAAACAAACGGACCTAACTTGTCCGGAAGCGAAAATTTTCAAAGTTGAAAATTTTGACCAAAATTTTTTGATACATGTTGTACTCGTCGTGCTGATTCCAACGATACCAAATTTGTCTAGTTTGGTTGAGTATTTAGCTGGCACGGTGCTCGAACGGGTCTCTAAGGGCCGCGCTGAGCCTTTTACACCCATATTATATGGGAGCGCTATCGCGCCCCCCTATAATAATAATCTATTAATCACAAATCAACAAAATTGCCATCTTACCAATTAACTTCTTTTCCTGGATGAATTTGACATTTTGAAGGGCTTCAGCAGCCAGCTCAATCGCTTGATTAAAACCATTCTCACCGCCATAGGAAACGTCAACAATTTTTATCACTTTGGCTTGCAGACGCTAAAATATGGTGCACTATAAGTAACTGCTGGCGACAACACGGTCAATCTATCTAGACAAATTGACCTAAAAGAAATCCATAGAATTTCATTGAAGGACAATTTAAATTAAGCTTAAAATGCGCAAAATTTGAATTGATATTTAACACCGAATACTTAATTTATTACGACCACCAAAAACTGGTTGAGGGCATGCTGAAAAGTGGGTGGGAGGCTCCGAAAAGTTGAGAGGGGTACCGGAAGTGGGGTCGTCCTGCTCCCAATGAATGCTTGTATTAAATTTAAAAGAATCCGTAACAGAAACCTGCAGAAATATTATGACTAGAACTTTGAGAAAGTTTTTGAAATATAAACGCCGGTTCGCACTAGCGCACAAGCACAGGCACAAGCACAAGAACAAGCACAGGCACAAGATAAAAACGTTCACATTAGGACACAAGTATAGCCTATAGAATTTGAAATTCAGCCTGGCCACGCCTTGCGTGCATAGTGCAAAACAATTTTCATTGGCTGCAGTCCTTGTGCTTGTGCCAGTTTTCCATAGTGTGAACCGGATGTGCTTGTGCTTGTGCCTTAGTGTGAACCGGGCTTAAGAATATGCCAAATGCAAAAAATATATGAAATAAAATGCTGAGAACTTGCTGAAATTATAAATAATAAAAGACACTGCGTCGTAGCCGAAAAATGCAGCAATCTAGATAAATAGATGGCGTAGGCGCGGAAAATTTAAAATTTAATTTAATTTAAAAAGGCGCCTCGAATATGTTTATTATCATAATTTTATAGACTGAAGAGATCAATTTTTGTTTCACTCCAACAACTCCCGGGAAGGACGGAACTCTCCAACCTACCCTACCCCCCCACGGGTTCGTCCATGAACATACGTTCAAATATTTAAAATCCACATCACAATATGAAGGAAGACGACCGAACTGACCGGGTCAAACATGTCGGACTGACTGAGCTCAGTCTTAAAGTCAGCTGATCCAGCCAGCACCAGGCCACTGATATTTGGCTTGTCATTGGAAATGAACAGTTGAACTGCCGTCTCGGCCACCTTACGCACATAGTTGTGTCGCTTTTCCATTCGAAGACGCGCGAAACGCAGCGCTGACTGACCACCACGACCTACAATATGAAGCCAAGAAATGATACAGTCCGTAAAGGAAAGTAATATTTTTATTATAATACCAAATCTTTAATCTAAGCAAATATTTCAGTTTTCAAAATTTCAGCGAAAACCTGTCCACTGCTCTGAATAAGTCCACTCCGCAATGTCAGGAGGCATAGGAGACAGAGCGTTAAACCGAAAGGGCTAATTCGATAACAAAAACACCTACGTATGTAACGTAACTTACCATGCTTTTTAGGCAGGTCAACAGTGAACTTGTGAAGGACATCCCTGGTATTACCCTGCAATGTTCCAAACAGAGCTCCGTTACCATCCATAACAATAAATCCGAACTTGTTGTCGTCCGCCAGAAGAGCTTGCAGTGCCTAAAACAATGCTTGCAAAAGTGACAATAAATGTTCGCTGCCTCTCATCCAGTAATTCATTCGATCAAACATTAACTACATAGACGTTAAAGGGCACAACAATTTTCATCGGACATCTTCTAATTTTTGTCAGTTAATCCTTTGTTCAAAACCAAACGTTTTACCCTGTTACTTTTATTACAACAAGATTGATGAAAACTGAAACATTCTAATCATGATGTTCATTTTGTAACTAACGCATAAATTTTGCAATGCTGTTATATCTTACGAATTATACGCATAGTACCTCAGTATGGAACTTGTTATCACACAGGTACAAAGATGTATTGATTGGCTTGAAAGGCTCAAAATCAATGTTGACTTTCTTCTCCTTCCCTTCTTCGGTCACAATAGTTCCACAATAAATCACCAAACCATTCGGTGGTACTAAAACGGCACGAAAAATAACAAAACAGTTTTACGAAGCAGTAAGCATCTTTTGTCATCATCATGTCTCTGCAGAAAGAGAAACTATTGATGTTTAGCTACTAATTATGCGCGTGGCAACTTTGAATAGATTATTGTAAGTTGCTCGAAAAGGAAAAATAATTAATATTAACAAGTAGAGTTGATTCAACATGCATTAAAATTAGAAGTTTAAAAAATCTTGTTGCAATCTGGAATCTAACTGTTTTTTCCAAACAGCAAACTATTAAACACTAATGCCAGATTAATGTTCACCTTCGTGGAGCCATACTCGAAGAGGAGGTCAAACTTCGTTCGTTAGTTCTTTTAGCATTCTAACACCCTTCGCGCAATCCCGCGTCAAAAATTCCGTTTAGGGTGGTTTTTGCCGATTTTTGACAGTTAGGCAGCTGCTGCACAGCTATGATTATACTCATTCGAAAGATCTTGTTGAGCTCTACATTGTTGCTTTTTTGAAGCACTTTTCTAACTTTTCACTATCGTGAGATATAGTCGATTTTCTTATTTTGGCGTTGAAAACTTGTCATTTTTGCAGAAATCAAATAAGCCGCCATTTCCTGAGCTGTGCAAGCTGTAACATTAAGCTACGAGTGTCAATTTGAAGGTCTCGTTGAGGCCGATTATCCGAGACATTATAATCTTCTAATTGCTATCCCGTACGCTGCTATCATAGAAAATGTAGTTTTTGCAAAAACATGACAAATTTTTCCAGCGATTGTGGAGCATTTACTATGCAAGCTAGAGGGTAGCCACTTACTGGACGTGTTTTACACAAAAATACCCAGGAACCCTTTTTAGTTGCCCCGATTGCTGCTTTCTAGCTAAAGTGGTCGCTTCCAAAGTTTTGAAAAGTAGGCAAAATTCAGTTTGCGCATACATTTTAGCTAATTTCTTTATAACGAAGAGCGGTTTCATAATAATTAAAGAAGGGACCCCAGCTATGTGGCCGATGCCTCACGGAAAATTTACGTTAGTCTGCAAAAAATTAAATGGAAAATTAAATTACTTCGAAAATGCAGTAGAATAATTTCCGAGAACTTAAGTTAGTTTCGTTGTATTCATTAGAGAGCAAATGTTAAGCTTCTTCTTCTGATGCAGCGATGCGGCAGATACCATAGACCCAGCCAATCAGATGCGGCCGGCCCTCCTCAGGAGATCCAGAACTTTCTTCGGAAATCGTAGCATTTCGGCGGGAGATAACCCGTCACCGAAAAAGTGATTTCGGAGTGTAGCTGTGTTAAGCTGTGTTAGAAATGTTAAGCTGCATTTTGATATAAAAATGGCTTTTTAACTGCAAGTAATGTTGAGTAATTATGGTTCGAAGTTGATGTCTACAAAAGGAATCGCCATCTTAAGCGTACTTTTGAAAGCGATTTTAAGTTATTTGTGCGGCTTTTCGCGAAAAACGCTGATTTTAAGTGAAGAATTCCAGCGAAGCCGGAATAGTTTTGGACATTTTGGTTGGAAAACCTATTCTCTGGGCAATTTTCTTATCCTTTGTAGGAGAAATCTCGTGACCGACTATCGTATTTGACAGCTTCTCTATTCTCCACAAATCCCTCACCTTCCTCATAGTGTCATGTGTAAAGCTGCCAAAAATCGCTTCAAAATGGGAATTTTTAAGTGGCGTTGTTAACGGAACAGACGAACACCCCAGAAATCGAGTCAACTGTACAAGATCAATTTCAGTCTTCTCTGATTTATATAATAGCTAGTGAAAGTTTATGGTAGGAAAATGCTTTTAGCAGAAAATATAAAATAAACCAAAATATACTAAAGAAGTGTGCACACATAACCACACGCACTTTAGTGTTGTGTACGGTTACCCATATATTCCTTTTACACAAGCATGGACACACCTATAGTTAGTTAATACATAGGTAGTTAACCAGTTTAAACAACAAAATTCGCAAGACAATTAACCAGGATCTTTGCCAAAATCACTTGAATATCGCCAAAAATAAATTTTCTAGAAACGTCTCGGTTTCGTTGGGAGATCAAGAAGTCTGACCTCTGCTTAGCTTCCCCTACAATTCATGTTTTCTGATCTTGGCAGCGATTGCTTTGTTCTTTCTGTTTTGCCACAGTTCATTTCTAATCCTGTAGACTTTGCCAAGCAAAAGTTTTATACACCTTTCGCCCTTCGGCCTATGTCAAGACAAAAGTTGCTTAGAGTTGAGATTTAAACTGTCTGCCGAAATCAAAGTTTTGACTGTTTTTGATTTCTCCGTTCTACAAAATTTTCTTAGCGTGTGTGGGGCAGCGTCTCCAGACCCCTTGCGCATGCCTTAAATTTTAAGTTACGTATATATACTCTTGGAGAAAAAGAGGACCATTACCCTATTGGAGAAACACGCCCTTGAATTCTGCCCATCTTCTAAAACCCACCGGGGAAACTAAGTTACGCAAACTAGCCGGACCACCTTAGGGAAGAATAGACCTGACGCAAACTATATGCAATCAACCATGAAAAGTCAGACCAAATAATTCAATCCAATTGAGTTCGCCCTACCTTTATTGTACAGTTTCAGTCGAGCCTGGACCGACGTAATGGCGCCCAGAACACTAAGTCGGTTCACTCTAGATTTGATATTGGAAGCCGTCCCGAATTCGTCAGCCAACATTTTTGTGATACGAGGAATTTGATCTTTGGGAGGAATGATCAAAGAAATCATACTGGTTCCATTGCTAAAAATATATACAGGAACACAAATTAAATTATATAGCGCGGCGGTAAAAAACCCAGGGCAGTCCGAGATGCGGGAAAAAAACGCCAGCGTGAGTCACCCATATGAGCTAGATCGAATTTTAATAGCGTATCGTAACGAGAGTCCAAAACTACCTTAACTAAGGGTGAATTATTGCTGCTCCCACTGCTTCTCAGCAAATTTTTTGGGACTTTGAAAATTTTAGAAATTTTGGTCCCAACATGGGGGTCAGACAGGGTCAACTGGGGTGACCTAGACTCGGCGGAAAAAACCCAAATTTCAAAATTAAATTTTTTAACCATTAACAGCAAAGGAAAATTAACCACTTGCAGCAAAGCAGAAGTTAATATATTTCTTAGCTTAATATATAGAGTCTCCTGATCAATTTGGTATAGATTTAACCTAGGTTCAACTTCTATGTGTGCTTTCATTTGCGCTATAGTATATAGGTCTCATCTACCTTGTGTTGTCTGGGTGGGTCTGTTTTCTCCTTATCTTTTTGGATGCGGCTTTCCCCGCCCTGACTATACGTATATATACGTATAAACACAAACTCAGACTATGCCATGCAAAAATTGGGTCGCTGGAACTTGTCTGAAAGTCGGGAGGGTGCGAACATTTTGTTAAAAATCCGGGTAATTTTTTGTTAAGTTTGCTTTAGCTTTTAATCCGATCCGATGTTAATAAAAGTTGTGTTATATATACTTATTTGTTTTTCTGCAAGTAAATAAATTGTCCTGTCTTTTCTTGGCATCTCCAAAATGCAGCTTGCTTACCCTCGAGCCATTTCAAGACTTTTAATCAACTTCTTGATTTTCCACATTTCCACATTGCGATCCGCTGACTGATCATCCATCGCAGTTCTTTCTAAACCACTTGCCGCCATTATTAATGCTTCTAAACATTGAACGTGTGTATATAAACATATACACACAAGCGGGAAAAATGCTCCAATGGTGCAAATATATATTATAAGTCTGGAACATGTAAAATTCCACCCGAGAAAGGAAAAATACAAGCCTTGAAAATTTATTATGAGTTCCTGGCTTCCTGGCTTTTTCCTACGGGGGGGAGGAGTGGAGGGTCTCCCAGACTTAAAAGTCAATAGAAAATGGGTTTTGAAGGTCAATTTTCAAAAATTTTCCGGTTTTTAAGCTATTTTAAGCTTAAAATTAGGCTAAAATTGCATAGCCAAGAGGTGAAAAAACCTTAGGTTAACGGAGATTTGGGGTGGGGGCTCCCCCCAACTTTTTTGGGGGCCCCCTCGCACTGGAGACCCCCCAACCCCCAGGACCCCCCACCCTCCCCAAAAATTTTTCTATTTTTATGCCAATAATCGCATTTTCAGCCGTTTCCAATGCCAATAAACATTCAACTATGAAGTACATACATAATTTTGACATTAGACATTGTTTTTAAACTCCAAAACTTGATTGTAAACATGTTTCGAAGTCCAAAATAAGGTCAATAATGAGTCAGAAAGCCCATAGTACAGTTAAAAACGTGTATGAATCGCAATGATAAACGCTTTAAGCCAAAAATTTGTACATTTTTGAAAAATTTAGCAAAATTTACTAAAAGAATTCCCATCTTTGGGCCATTTTGGCGCCTTCGGTTGAGGGGGGCGTCCCCCCCAAACGTTTCTGGGGAGGGGGTTGAGAAAATTGCTAGAAGAGCTACCCCGAACCCCCCTTTACACCCAGTTTCCATTGGGGGGGGGTGCTCCCCCCACATTTTTGACCAATTTTATCCCTTCCCACTTCCCAGAATTTTTGACAAATATATATACCCTCCCCCAACTTTCGGCTACCCCCCCCCCTCCCGAACCCCCCAGCGATTTTTTGGCTCAAAAAGTTAGTTAAATTTGACAAAAAATGGTCATTTTTTGAAAAGCTTTTCTAAAATTTTGACTTAAAATCACTTTAAAACGGTGCAAACCTGTTTTTTTCGTCGAAACTTTTTGCGAACTTTTACGCAGTCCTCCAAAATTTTTTGCGGAACTTCGCAAAAAATTGCGAAATTTATATTTTTTAGTTTTGCAATGATAACTAATGAATTTTATTGATTATGTTGTATTTGAACGCATTTTTAACATTTAACGAATAGTATAACCAAGTTATATATATACAACTATTTTTCCAAAGAAGTCGAAGCATGTGTATGTATATATACGTGTGTTTTTGGCAAGAAATGCGGGGGGTCCGGGGGGCGGAGTCCCCCAGAAGTTGAGAAAATTTTGTAAAACTGTAAAAAAATCCTTAATAGAAACACTCAAAATTTTGATTTGGGCAGCCAGAAAAACCAAAGCTGCCACAGGGAAAAATTAGTATAAAATTTGGTTTGGAACATTTATATTATATATATATATATACATTTTAAAATTAAAAGCAGATAGAAAGATTTCGGAAAAATAATAAAAATAGAAATAACAGAGCAATCATAATGAAGCACAACGCCAAGATAAAAACACGAATTTAAAAATGGGGTCTGGGGGCGTCAGCCTCCAGCAAAAGCTAGACGTTTCCGGAAAATTCAAGCTTGAAAATCTATTTTTTCGAGCGATTTAGCTAAGATTTTGGGTTATTCTTGTGCACTATGGTTGCTAAACAGGTTATGTACGTATGTATCCACGACTTTGTTCAACAAATGCATATATACTTCAGAGTGGTTATCATCTTACTAGAGTGGTTACTATGTGTACGCGTGTACTTCTTCAGGTATATAATATACTTTAGGAAATTAGTTTATGCGAAAAGAATTTTATTGGATAAGCTTTCACTACAAAGTATTCTACATATCTCGGACAAGAGTCCTATCATAAGACTGAAAGGTGCCTACAATACAGAAATACGCGCCGAAGGCGCGAAAATATTTTGAAGTTTTCTGTAAAAAGTACCGGAAACACGTGGATTTATTATCAAAAATATATAGCTGAAAATTTCTACTCGAGGCCAAAAATTTTTGCGGAACTTTATGCATAGCTCCGAAAAAAGTCGCGGAATTTTCAAAAAAGTGCGGAATTTCGCAGTTTTTTTTCGCAAAAAACACAGGTGCAAACACGCCTAAAACGTTAAAAACAGGCCTTATTTTGAAGAACAAAGGGCTAAATTACCAAAAGTTTTGCATTTTTTGAAATTTCTGAGGTTCGAATTCTGGGGGGGGGGGTTGGTGGGGGTGGGGGGCACCCCCCATCACATTTCTTTGGTCGACTAAAAACCTTCCAAGATTTACCCCCCCCCCCCCGACCCAAAGTTCCATGGAAACTGTGCTTGCACCTATGGAAAAACCCACCCCCTTTTTGGGGGAAAACTGAGTCATGGGTTAAAGCAATGAGCTCAAAAACATAGCAATAAGAAAGCACGACTCTTTCTAACCTAAGTATGGAAAGATCAAGTCATTTGGTTCACTCCTGCTCATTTTTATATATACATTTTGAAAATGACACTTACTTTTTGGTCCAACCATCTGAAAATTTGACAAATGTTTTGACCTATACAAGTTTAGACTGGGTTGGGCTAGAAAAGTTTTGCAAATATTAGCACGATGATGGCAACTCTTCCTCTTTGCACACAGCAAAAATTAGACTGATCCGATACACCGTTAGTCTGGCACATTGCCAAACGTGGCGGGGAAAAACCAACCCAAATTTTTTAACAACGTGGAAACAGTTAGAGACTATAGCACTGTACTATATATCGAGCACGTTGCGTCATCCTATACGGTCCAGGGTATTTTTAGGGATTTTTTCCGGGGGGGGGGCCCACGGGCCCGGGGGGGGAGAAATTTTGGGGAGGGGGAAGCTTTTTTTCAAAAATTAGCCAAAAATGGTATTTTTTTGGCGTATGGGGGGCGATTCCGGGGGGAGGAAGGCATTTTCGGGGGGGGAAGGTTAATTTCGGGGGGGGGCCCGCGCCCCCCCCCCCCCTGTAAAAAATACCCTGCGGTCAGATTCGGAGAATTTTGCTTTACCTGGTTTGCTGGAGGCTAAAAACCCTAAAAGTGCCATTTCGATGTTGGAGGATGCTGTACAGGTCCAAGTGTGGATTTTAACAGCCACTTCTACGTAAAATACCATTCTCTACACGATAGGGGCTAATAAGTTTTATCAAACTACATCGTTTTTAGCATTTTTCACAAATTGCCCAATGTTGATGTGTTAACCTCTATGAAACCTGTCCGTTTGATGCTGCATTTTCAAAGGCACATGAGATCTCAAAAAAGCTATATACTTAGATCGGGTTTTTGGCTTATATTAACTAAAAAGCAGGGTTGGGGGTCTCGATCTCGGTCTCGCCCAAAAGCCGAGACTGGACCAGTCTCGGTCCAAGGTTTTTTTAAGCCATAGCTTAGGCCATGGCCTAAATTTATGAGTCGATGGCCTAAAGAATTTTGGCCGTTGAGGCCATGTGGCCTAAATTTTTCGACGAAAACCCAGTTAAATTTTATTAATTTTTAAGTAAAAATAACAATTTTCTAAAAAATCTTTCGCGCCGTCGGCGCGGATTTAAATATACATTTTCCCTTGTATTTCTGGGCTACGCCAGCCGCCAGCTACATTGTCTATTTGTCTGTAGTTACATTCAGTGGCGCAGCCAGGTCTTAGTGACGGGGCATGCGGACGTGGGCGTATCAAAGGCAGGGAGGGGGGTGGCAGTTTGAATCCCTATTTTCTTCCGACTCCCCCATGATGTTAAGTTTTTTAATGATCCCCAACCAGAAAACAACTATATACAACAGCACAACTAAACATTTTTGTGCCTGCGGTTGTTGGCTGATCAATTCTTGAAATTGTTTACGATTATTAGCCTTGTTTTGCTATTTTTGCTATGCTTTGTTTTTCTATAGTGATTTTTTTATAAATTTCCGATTCTTGAACGAAACTTTTGCTAAGCGCCAAATGGAAAATCAAAAGCGATGACTGCATATCATGAGGCATTCCGACGAGCTTCAAAATGAGCCAAAAATATCTCCCTGCACTTATATAGTTGGTGAGATAAAGTACTAAAGTTTCTCTGGCCAGGGTTGGGCGAGACCGAGATTTCACCGAGACCGAGACCGAGACCAAGGTACCGAGACCGAGACTAGCCAAGTCTCGGATTTAGGGCGAGACCGAGACCAGCAATTTTTAGCTTAAAATTAGTTTCAACCATTTTTTGAGGCTTAGATCTAGTATTAGAGGCTTTAACACATAAACATATGGTTTCCGCACCTCGTTAGTTGATTTTCATAACATTGATTTAAAATTTTCGACAAAATTAGATGTTTTCAAAAATTTCCGGTCTCGGTCCGAGACCGAGACTTTTGGGTGAGCGAGACCGAGACCGAGACCGAGACTGGCCAAGTCTCGGCTTTTGGGCGAGACCGAGACCGAGACTCCCAACCCTGTCTCTGGCGCACGTGAAAAAGTGACAACTTTTCTAATTTCCTATGTTTAACACATGAAATCTCAAATTTGAGGTGAAATTACTCAATAACCGTAAGCACGGTTTTTTTGGGCAAAATTGGGGGCATTTGCCCACTCGGCCAAAAGTTTGCCCACACAAATTTAGATTTGCCCAGCAGTTTGCCCACTGAAAAATTGGACCAGAGGTAAAAGAAGTGAACATTTTCTATTACAATTTTATTGCTGATTTTAAAAATCTTCAATCTTTTTCTGGGGGGCTGCCGCCCCCCAGACTCCCCGCTAGGGTTCCTGTGTCACTACTAAACTGTAATTTGATTAACTTTACTTCACTTATATATTGTCTATTATTCTAAATATGTCTCCTCGAAATGGTGCAAAATTTGTATGAAATCTTTTGCAATTCAAGCTTATTTGTAAGTATCTACGTAGAAAAACACAACTGCAGAAAATAGAATAGAATAGAAAAATTCGTTCAGCTTCTGGGGGGGCTGCGCCCCCCAGACCCCCTGCTGTTGTTTTAATGTTTTAATATGTATCATAACCCTATATTGTATAAAAACTAAGATTGCTTAAGGCGCAACTAAAGATAACAACCGGAAATTCGATGGTACGGAATAAAATACGTTATTAATTAAATTGAAATTGGAATTTTGCCCACCGATCTCTAAATTTGCCCACTCACCACTCAATCCTAAATTTGCCCACTAAAATGCCCACTGGCCGTTTTGAAAAACCCTGACCGTAAGACTTACAACTTTATAGCAAGCTTAACAAAAAAATCACCCGAAATTTTAACAAAAAAAATCACCCCACCCTGACTCACAGGAAAGTCGCAGAGACCCAATTTTTTGCATGGTGATAGCCACACATCTCGACATTACAGCCTGTGAGTTTGAGCCCCTAGGCCCTCTCCATGCGTTCAGGGCAGACCTTTAAGTGAGGGTACCCAAAAGTGACCTCAAAAACATTCATGGCCAAAGTTCGAATTTCGGCTGCTATTTTCTAAGGGGAAACCCTAGGCAACCCATATTGTGCATGTGACATGTCCTGACTATGGGCTATCGATACATATATAGAAGATCCCAGTCGGACCTCTGAGCAGTCCTGGGGTGGGTGATTTTTTTTGTTAAAATTTTAACAAATAAAAAATCATTTTTATGTTTTGTTACTGAAGTCAGAACAGCAGCTAGAGCAAAACTAACGTCAAAATCGAGCTCAGCGACCTCGAAAACCCTTATATACGTTGTTTTTGAGGTTGCCTGACACTTCTGGGAGTCCAACCTGGTAACCAGCCGGGCCTGGACCGTCCGACGGTAAACGTGATCCCAGAAGTCAGAATTAGCCCATACGTAGTTACCTAAAAACTAATGCCAGATTTGAATTCAGCGCCCTCGAAAACGCCCAAGGACATGTTTATAGCCACTTCGGACGGTCCAGTTGGTACCTGGAGGGTCCGGACGGGTCCGGCAGGGGTCACGTGACCGTGAGTCATACCCCAGCAACATACAAAGTTCTGGGTTTCTCTGCCAAAATGCCTGGAAATAGGTTATACTCACTCACAAACACGAAAAAACAACGTTTTAGCCTTTAAAACGGCACTTTAGAGCCACCAGACTTCATACTGGACGCTGTCGGGGGCCGTCAGTTACCACTAAGACTTCGGCGGGGCCAGTTGCCTTAGTTGGAGCACTAGGCTAGCGGTTTGGGGTTCTAAATACGTTATTTAGTGCGCTCTATCCAAAACTGATGAGAAAAAGTTGCTAGCTGCTCTCTGGGATCCGATCCGCCACTGATTTTTTTTTGTTAACGGGTGATTTTTTATTTGTTAAACCTTTAACAAAAAAATCACACATTTTCGTCTACTGCTACTTACTGGTAGGTGGTAGAGCAACGAAACTGGGGTGGTTTTAAAGCTTAGCCCAAGACCTATCCATGGGTCCTCAAAGTAATCGATTTGGTTTAGTTTTGCGAAAGTTCCAGCCAAAAAACCGAATTTTGATTTTTTTTGTTAAGCTTGCTATAATTTTAAAAACTCTATAAAATATACCGTTCGGACAAGAAAACATGTAAAAATCAGCGAGATCGGAGAAAGTCGAAAAAACTACCAAAAAAATGAACCCCCCCTAAGTCATTATAAGCCAAAAACTACTTTTGGGGTCAAAAATGGTCATTTTCGAGAAAATCAGTTTTTCAAAATTGCCAAATCTTACAGACAATTTTTTCCTCATACTCAATCGATACACGGTCTAATTGCAATGACTATTAGCTGGTATTCACTGCTTTATGCTAAAGATTTGGCCGAAAGAACATTTTAGCAAAACTGCGATTATTTTGTTTTGAACATCGATTTCTCTAAAACTACCCTATGGATTCGCGTGATTTTTGGTGGAATGAAAATTCGCTCTATTGCGGAGGGACATTTTTCTCGGTTTGAGCTAAAAATGAGACTTGTTGAGCCAAATCCAAAAAATGTTCCTCAGCCCACATGTCCTTCATATCATTGCACAAAAAGAAATTTCGGCTGATTCTACAGTTTTCAGAAATCGATGTTCAAAAATTTTTTGGTCTATATTCATCCTGTCAGATGTCAGTATGTAAGAAAATTTATATTTTTGCTAATTTTGCTAGTTTCATAAGCTCATGTGAATGTACAGATTATAACCTTTAAAACGGTGTATAAAGCTCTTTTCAACTCCAAAAATTGCGAAAGTTACAGCGTTTCAAAAAATCACCACAACAGCATTGCACAAACGGATACCACCACCTTAACACGTAAACATATATACGTCAGTTACGTATATATATATATGTATATATATATATATATATATATATATATATATATATATATATATATATAATTCAAATTTAATTAGCGCAAACAGCGCAAAATTGTTTTCTTCTTGCTCTGTTTTGATGAATTTAACTTTTGTTACGTCCACTCCAAATCCTGACGGGGCATGCGGCCGCATGCCCCCCTGGTTACATTGTCTATTTGCACTTAAAAATACACATTCAAGTTATGATTTCATTTACTATTATATATAAGGATTTCATCGAAGAAATGCTATTTTTAGTATGTACATATGTATGTAGTTTAACTTTATTTCTATTACATAGTTAATTTTTTCTTTCTTTGGTTCATACTCGTATGCTCCTACCTGTTTTAATTTTCAATAATTCATTAATTCATTAATACTGTTGTGCACTATTATTTCTATGCTAACAAGGTTCTGTTTTTGCCGTTTTAAGGTAAAAACGTAATTTTTTAGTGTGTTATACAGTGACGATGGCGATTTTAGTTGTTAAACAGCGATTTTTGAATATATAATGCGTGAATACATGATAACTGTAATTTTAACAATGCGTACAATAACGCACAACCTAAAAATTAACAAAATTTGGATGGCCTAAATTTTTTGGCTGATGGCCTAAAAAATTTGAGTCGTTGAGGCCAGTTGGCCTAAAGTTCGGCGACCAAAAAAACCCTGTCTCGGTCTCGGTCTCGCCCACCCAAAAGTCTCGGTCTCGGACCGAGACCGGAAATTTTTTGAAAGCACCTAATTTCATCGAAAATGTCAAGATAAAAGTCACTTTTTGATGCGTTCTGATCTACCACTTGATTTTCTTGAAGCTTTTATTTTCATGGGGGTTCTTGGAGTTCTGGGGGTTCTTAATTTTTTGTAGAGACTTGATCTATAACTATGTTTAGTTTCATTTTTTGATGGGGATTCTGGGGGTTCTTGGGGGTTCTTAACTTATCGAAGAGATTTGATCCGTGACTACATATGTTTTGTTTCAAATTTTTGATGGGGGTTCTTGGGGTTCTGGGGGTTCTGAAATATTTTTCAGGAGATTTGATCCTCTATTGCCTAGTCTTAAATGTTTGCTGGAAGTTCTGAGGGTTCAGGTGTCCGGGTGTACCGAAAAGTGTGCGCGTTGTCTGGGCTTAAATTAAGGACGAACTTGTTGCTCTTGTCGTCAGCTTTCGATTGATACCCATATTGTGGATATTGGATGTTTCATACGCAGAATTTTCAGTCTAAGTTTATGAGAAAAGCCAGGAGGACCCCCCCCCAGTACACCCCGGTTATATGCTACAAATTTGATGACTGAGATCCATATACGTATACATATTATGAACACATCATGTCTGCTGAAGTACCTGCTGAAGGAAAGGATCCGCAACGTAGTCACATACAGATCAAAGTCCTGGATGCAAACGCATGAAAAAATTTGAGAACCTCATTTTTTTCTGATCGGGGTTCTGGGGGTTCTAACTTTTATCTTGACATGGGCCGAAAATTTGAAATTAATGTAACGAAAATTAACTGACGACGTGCTAAAACCGTACAGTACAAGAAAAGGGCCCCGTCACTGCCAAATGTCCCTCTTTGGAGCGACTGTGATATGACTTTGACAAAACTTTCATATGAAGCAGTTTGTTTGCA
Source organism: Trissonchulus latispiculum (assembly GCA_030248195.1). Taxonomy (NCBI): domain Eukaryota; kingdom Metazoa; phylum Nematoda; class Enoplea; order Enoplida; family Ironidae; genus Trissonchulus; species Trissonchulus latispiculum. Next base: position 27,542 of record JASAND010004997.1, read on the forward strand.
TTAGTGATTAAGAGCAATTGATATGGTCACAGACAAGTCACAGCTTTTGCATGCTGCCCATATTAATTTCATTGAAAAAAGTCAGTGACAGATCTCTGCCCTGAAAGTGTTAATCACTAATGCAAACAAAGGGTTTCATATGAAAGTCTTGCCAAAGTCATATCACAGTCGCTCCAAAGAGGGACATTTGGCTGTGACGGGGCCCATTTCTTTGGCGTGTACGGTATGTTTATATATATAGGGTATTTTTTACAGGGGGGGCGGGGGGCCCCCCGAAATTGACCTTCCTCCCCCGAAAATGCCTTCCCCCCCCCCCCGAAATTGACCTTCCTCCCCCGAAAATGCCTTCCCCCCGAAATCGCCCCCTCCCGGGATTTTTGCTTCCCCCCCCCGGGATTTTTTGGAGGCCCAAATTTTTGCCAACAATAGGCCAATTTTCAAAAATTTTCCGGCTTCGCCGGAGATTTTTTCGTAAAAATAGCTATTTTTAGCTTAAATCCTGGCATTTTGGAGAACTTTTTGCGTTTCACCATGCAAAACACGCCAAAAAATACCATTTTTTGGCTCATTTTTGAAAAAATTGGTGCCCCCCCCCCCAAATTGCCTCCCCCCCCCGGGCCCGGGGGGGGGGGGTTCCCGGGAAGCCCCCCCCCCCCGGAAAAAATCCCTAAAAAATACCCTGATATATATATGTGTGTGTGTGATGTGTGTGTGTTAAAGTCCCTAATACTGACCTTAAGCCTCAAAAATTGGTGGAAATTAAGTTTAAGCTTAAAATTGCTAGTCTCGGTCTCGTTCTCGGTGAAATCTCAGTCTCGCCCAACCCTGCTAAAAAGGCTGAATTTTACACAGAAAATGTCAGAATTGCGCTACGCCAATTTTTAAGACCTGTAGGGGGTGGGTTTATGTTCCCCATTTGGGTTTTTCCCACCACTGGGTTTTTCCCGGCTACTTTTTGCATTATACCGGTATAACGATACAACATAGAGAAGAGCAAATAGGCTTAAAAGAAAGTTCTAAGCTAGCCCTTTATAATAAAAAAGTTGCAGCCAAAATCCGAAAAAGTTTGGTTCCCCCATAGCTAGCTATATACATATTTTTTAAGCATTTTTAAGAAAAATTTCGGACCCACCCAGAAATGTGTGCCCCCCTCCAGACCTGGGGGGACCTCCCCCAGACTTCCCCAAATCCAGAAATTTTTTGCCAAGGAAAAGCCCGAGTTTTGACGAGTCCTTGATAGTTGACAGCTCATAATGAGGCGCTTTTGATTGCAAGCGGCAAAAATTACGGAACAGGATGCATGCAGGATTCGTTATGTAGCTTAGTTACAGCAATATACATGTAGAAAATAGCCCTATTTTTACTATATATGTTTAGCATGTTTTACAACATTTTAACCTCCCAATTCTGAGCCCGAGCCCCCCAATACCTATGTGTGGCTGGCGAACAAACAGGTGGGTGTGGGGGTTTGAAAAAAGTAGGGAGGGGGTCTGGATAAAAAGTAGGAGGGGAGGGTTAGAAAAAGTCGATGTGGGGGATCCTCCGGAGGGGTAAGAAAAATTTTCGGAGGTCGGCGAAAAACCGGTTTTTGGTCAATGCAGAAACTTTTCAGTTTTTAACTGTTTTTGCGGTTCTTGGCCATAGTTTCACCAGGGGGGGGGGGTTGGGGGGGGTACTCCCCCACATACGACCAACTTTACCCCCTCCCAGATTTTTGGACTATCCCTCCCCCCACTTTTGGTTACCCCCCCGAACCCCCCCCCAGCACTTTTTGGAGTCAAAAAGTTAGCTAAATTTTGCTAAAAAATGGTTATTTTTTGAAAAATTTTTCTCAAATTTTGGCTTAAAATTGGTTTAAAACGGTGTAAAAACGCCTAAAACGATAAAAACAAGCCTTGTTTCGACAAAAAAAGCGTTAAAATTTGCGTTTTTAGGCCATTTTTTGAATTTTCTGAGGTCCGAATTTTGGGGGGGGGTTCGGGGAGGGGGGTACTCCCCATCACATTTCGGGGGTCGACCACCAAATTTCCGAAGTTTACCCCCCCCCCCCCCCCAACCAAAATTTCCGGTGAAACTATGTTCTTGGCGTAATTAAGCGAATTTTAGCAATTTTTCGGGGTTTTCAAAAGATTTTTGGCAAAAAATTTTCAAAAATTTAGGTAGGGGGTTTAAGTTTAATTATTTCTAGAGGGGAGGGTCGCCGACATGCCGATTTGGGGGGTAGTATTAAAACTTTATTTTTGAGCACTTAACGTAATTTAAAAATGGAAACCAGCGGTGAAACTAACAAGAATTAAATTTACATATTTACGTACGTTTTATGCTAACGTATAATTATTTACTTATATACGTATTGCCTAATGTCTTTTTAATGGTAATTACATACAAATAAGTATACACAGAATAATTATTAAATCAAAATGTTATAATACATAAAATTACCAAAATCAAATAAGATATTTTGAATTTTAATCAATCATAGGCTAATAAAATATAATAACGAGCTTTAGAACAAAGAATACACTATTTAAAATAAAGTAAAGAATAATACTGAAGTTAAATAACAACTATAAGCACAAATTCTCAATTATTACTTCTTAGTTTAAAAATTTACGCATCTGTCCAACCCTGCTCTGGACACATAGATAATTTACTCATCTGTCCAGTCAGAATGCGATAATTGTAAGAATTTATCTATCTGTCTGCGCACATGCATAATTCATCTATCTGTCTGGACACTTTCAGAAGTGTCCAATTTATTCATCTGCCCGTAACATACATCCATACCTGAACGGGTGGTCAAATTTCACTGACCCTTGTGGAAGCAAATTTGGGTACCCCTTGTGAGAGCGATTTTTCTTAGGGGTACTTTTGAAAGCGATTTTTAAGCTGTTTTTGCCTATTTTTAGCAAAAAACAGCAATTTTTAAGCTAAAACTCGTTTTTCGGACGTTTTTTAGCTAAAAATAGTAATTTTAAGGGAAACATTCCGGCGACGCCGGAAAATTTTTGGAAATTTTAGTCGTAAAACCTATTTTTGGGCAATTTTCTTACCCCTTGTGGCCAATTTTCCTACCCCTTGTGGGAGCAATTTCGCGACCCCTTGTGGGCGACTTCGCCGAGGGGGGGGGAATTTCCCCCCCCCTTCCCCCCCCCTTGTCCATCTGTGCATACATCTCTAAATAGTTTTTACTTCCTAAGAATTTCTGGACTGCGTCAGCTAGTTTTTACCTTCTCTATTTGTGCTTACTAATAACCATTCAAGTTTTGATTTCGTCACAATAATGCAAACAAGACAGAAATTAGTTAATCTTTAACTTACGGGGTATTTATAAAAAGTATGTTTTTCGTAGAAAGAGTGAAATCAATCAAGATTCGATCAACTACATGGTGGGATGCAGCGGTCATTTTGGAAGCTAAGTTTCATAAGTTTTTGAATTTAGAATTCATCTGTGAAATTTAATTTAACGTTTAATTCTCAGTCCAAATTGCACTAAAATTTTATTACCTATATTTACTAAATGAAATTAATAAGTTGAGTTAAAATTAAAAATTACTATTCTGTATATCTAAGTCGACAGTTCTGCCGAGCTGCTTTTAGGTTTAAGGTTAACCAATGCATTTACCTTTGAACGTAGAATTTACTTTTTTCTGCTGCACCTAATATTTTACGTTTCAGTTAATATTGCTTGGTATTAAACCGCACAATGGGGAGAATATGGTAGATTCTCCTGCGCCAACTGATAACTTAACAATTTCCAAACAGCAACGGCTTGAAATGGAACGAGGACGATCCCAGTTGCCGTCACAGCTAAGTCAAATCTGAGAGGAGATCAACTGCACAGGAGGCGTGCATGGTCCCTCCTGTGTCCAACATATCAATGCCCAATTTCAAGGATTATGGATTTTCAACTGATTTTTTACCAGCTAAGTTGTAACAATTTCTTTAAGTTAAACAGAAAGTTAGTTCTTAGGTCATGAAAAACATAGGGGGTGAAAAAGGTCCCCCTGTGTCTCTATTGCATGCTGAAGAAAATCATTATTTTTCATTGTTTAGTAGCTGCTGTAGATTAAAATTTTTAAATGAAAACCTAAAGCTTACAAATAATAAACAAATTCTACATTTTTGAAAATTTTAAAAATCTCCAATCATAAGTGCTAAACAACATTGATAACTAACCAAAACATGTACTTGCATTTTTGAGCTTCTCAGACCGCGCACAACCTAAAAATTAGTAAAATTTGATGGCCAAAAGTTTTTTGGAGATGGCCTAAAAAATTTTGGTCATTGAGGCCATTTGGCCTAAAATATTTTGGTCATTGAGGCCATTTGGCCTAAAGATCGTCAACGAAATAAAAACTAGGTACACCTATGCTCCCTCCACAAATAGCCCCCACCACCTTTTTTGGGCTAGAGAAAACCCAGTTAACCACAATTGAAAACTTTTCAATGCAAGTTGAAAAACATTCAATGCATTATTCTAGTTCTACCAAATCTGCTATCGAAGCTTTGTAATAAAGTTGAGAAATTTTTCAAATTTTTACCAAAGGTTCCAACAAAAAATTTTAATTCTTCACTATATATACATAGTTGAGAAATCTTTTCAGATTTTCACCAAAACGGCCTGTGGATATAATATACTTTTATATCTTTAACACTTCTTCCTCTTCTGATGCAGCGGTTCGGCAGATGCCATAGACCCGGCCAGTCAGATGCGGCCGGCCCTCCTCAGGAGATTCAGAACTTTCTTTGAAAATCGTAGCATTTCGGCGGCAGATAACCCGTCACCTTAAAAGTGATTTCTGAGTGTAGCTGTGGCTGGACACCCCGCCAGTATTAGTGCTGAACCGACTCCTCCTCTTCATTGCAGAACAGGCAATCAGGACTGTCTGCGGCCCGGATTCGGAATAAACACTGTCTTGAGAGGGGCGAATGTCCAGTTCGCAGATGGGCAGTCAGCACCACCTCCATCCTGGTTAGGCCGGTTTACTCAGTGCCATCAGGCCAACGATCTGGGAAGATATTGAAGTGTTGGTCCTGTTTTCGTTTTTCCAGCCTAAGTTTTTCCGTCCTCAGTTTGATCCTAGCCTTAGCGGTGTCCATATCCACTGGGACATCAGTTTGAGGCAATGACGAGCCTTCTATTTCGTTTCCTTCCACTCCGCAGTGACTAGGGACTCACTAGAGCATCACCTGACAGCCAGCTTCCGTCGGCCGGGCCAGCAGTTGCCAGATGTCAGTTACTAGTTTGGTGCCCCTCGGTGGCGGACCAGATAAGATCTTCTCCACGGCGTTTCTGGAGTCAGTTAGGATTACCACCTTGTTATGTATCCAGTTAACAAGGTTTGCAGATTCTTCTAGCTACTATAGACCTTCCTTGATCGTAACCTCAGCTCTGTAGCTGGAAAAGGTGGGACCTGCAGGACTGCGGATAGATACGTTGTTTGTGATTCCTCTGCCACGAATCAAGACTCCACTTCCGCCATTTGCGCTGCCTTCACCGACGGAGCCATCAGTCCAAATTTCAAGGTCATGTTCAGGAAGAGTGGCGATGGTTTCCATGGTTACAGACTTCTTCAAATAGTCGGGATCTTCTTTGGCGATATCCGCCAGTAGAGTAGGTCTGCATTGTATATTTCCAGTTACCAGCTCCAGCTGACACGGTTCTATCGGTGATAGACAGGCGCTTTCTTCTTTGGCAAATTCATTCAGGCCCATCTTCCGAGACCAGGACTTGCCTGCGGTTCGTCAGGATCCAAGGGACTTCAGTCTGCCAGAAAAGTGCTGGCGGACAGCTTCCTGGAGGATAGGCGAGCAGGTCTTCCTTTGGCTCTTCTCATACGCGATACTGGCTTAATATTGCGTCGTTCTTGGAGAGGAAACAGATGTGCTTCAACGACCAAAGCGTCCGTCGGAGTGTTCCGTACACATCCGGTTATTACCTTGCAGCAGCGCGCTGGTCCTTCTCTAAAATTTCCATGTTCGATTTTGTTAGGTAGGGCATCCACGCGCCAGAGCAATACTAGGATCTAAGGTACGTAATGTAAATCAGGCATAGTGCACTTTGGCTACACCCCCACTTCTTTCCAGAGAGCATTTTCGAGAGAATCTGTCGGCGTTTCTTCAGCTTGCCAAAACTTCAAAATATGGTCTTTGAAACTGAGCCTCCTATCAAAGGTGACTCCTAGGAAGGTTGGGGTCGGGTTGAATGGAATGCCTGAGTTTCCAACCTTTATTCTGATCCTCTCCTTGGCTTCGTGGTTGTCCAGGGAAAAGAATGTGGCCTGCTTTCTCCAGGGACACGGTCATTTTTCACTGCTCCGCGCATTTCATGATGCTGTCCATTGCCACCTTTGCTTTGCTGGTGGCACTGGCAAGTGATTTATCGCTGACCCAGACCACTAGGTTATCTGCGAATAAGCTGAGTTCAACTCCAGCGGGTATTGCCGAGAAAATATCGTTGATCATGCACAGGAAAAGTAACGGGGACAGGACACTTCCTTGTGGCAGGCCATCTCGGAGACTCTGTATCTGCTGTTCTTTCTGCCCTCTCGAACTCTTGCAGTTCGATCGCTGAAATATTGTTTGAGCCAGGGAAGTAGGCAGGGTGGGATTCCCATACAGCCGAATTTCTACATTAATCCGTGCTTCCAGACCGTATCGGACGCCCTGGAGAAATCCACCTGGATTAGCACAGTTCGCAGCCTTTTCTGCAGGACCTCTTCGACTGTTTCGTTATGCGCAGCATTTGATCTTCAGCAGTTCTGCCACCACGAAAGCCGGCCTGCTCATCGGCCAGCTGCTTTCGACTTTCAAGCAGCTAATAGAGCTGAGCTGAGCTTCTTTCCATAAGCTTTTCCATGCTGCTGATTAGGGCAATAGGTCTGTAGGAGCTGAGAATGTCCAGAGGTTTCCCAGTTTTAGGGATTGGGACTATATCCGCCCTGCGCCAGCCGCTAGAAACCTGCTTCTCTTGCCAGGACATGTTGATTAGTTTCAGCAGCATTAGTTTAGCCGTCGATCCAAGGTTTCTGAGCATTTCGTTTCATATTTCGTTGCTGCCGGGAGACTTCTTGCACTGGAGGTTTCCGATTGCCAAATCCAGCTCGGCTATGGTGAACTGACTGCGGTAATCTTCCGGACCACTTGAACATCCGCACTGATGACGAGTGTTCTCAGTGGCTTTATGTAGTATCGGTCTATCGGCTGCGGTGCGAGGCTGCAGATAACTTACGGCAGCATATTGTGACACAAATGCATTTGCTTTTTCTTTGTCCGTCACCAGCTTTTTTGTGCCTTGACCAGGGCCGCCGTTGGTTTGGCCTGGGACAGTTTTCAATCCATTCGGTGGATGATTGACCACACTTTTCCAGGGTGGATGGAGATAAACTGTTCCCAGTAAGTTCGTTTGGCCCTGTTGACAGCTTCTCTGACATTGCGGCAGGCAGCCTTCCATTCTGCATGGTCTTCGCCTATTCTGGCTCTGGCTCTTCGACGTCGTTCAATGGCATCTGACATCTGCTGATTTCACCATGGTTTTGGCTCCTTCCGTCGGCCTTTTGGGATGTGGCTCGCTGCTGCTTGCAGTATTGCATCGGTTTAGGGCAGTTGCAAGCTCATGTACTGTTGGGTTTTCCAAAGGCAGTTCAGATAGCAGCTTATCGCAGGTTTCTCTGAAAGCTTTCCAGTTAGCCTTGCGATAGCAGAACGTAGGGTCCAGGCGATTCAAGGTTTTCATCTGGGTGGAGATTTGGGCCGAAAGGTATATAGATCGGAAGATAATCTGGGCCCATGTCAGTTCCAGTTCGCCATTGCAGTTGCCCTGACATCCCTGAGTGGTCCAGGGTAACATCAGGGGCCGATGTTATAAAGCGATTTAACCCGGTTAAATCGCTAACCCGGGTTAGAAACCGGGTTATCAACCCTAACCCAATGTTATAAAAATGGGGTCAGCAAAACCCGGGTTTAGCTAATGGGGTTAGGGCTAGGTTTAGGGTTAACCTCAAAAATAACCGGGTTAAATACTTGCTAGCTGATAGCTGATTGCATGAGCTAATGCGGTTAAAATCGGGGTTAACTCATAGGATAACCGGGTTAACTTAACCTAACCCCAAAAATGCTTTATAATACAGGGTTAAACCCAAGGGTTAACCTAACCCAAAAATTTCGGGATTAACCCCAAAATGGACTTAACCCGGGTTAGCCTTAACCCCATTTTTATAACATCGGCCCCAGATGCGCTGGGGTTCCCAGTGATTCTGCTGTTTCTGATGGCAGAGCCGTCGTTCGCACACAGGAATGAGTTATCCAGTAGGAAATCTTCAATGACTCCGCCGCGGGCGTTTTCTGGTAGGCAGGGGTCCCATAGCTTGGAACGTCCGTTTGAAATCTCCGCACACGATGGCGCTTCTGCCATTAGGCAAGCAGCTGAGGTCAAGGTCTAGCTGCCTCTGATCATCTTCAGTTCCCGCATTCATGGGAGGTTCACCAAGATGAGGCTTCTCTGGCGGGCCGCGTTTGGCCACACTTCGACGGTCATCACTTCTGTGACCTGGTCAGTGGGTGGCATCAGCAATTCTGTATAAGCGGAATAATTGATATCGTCCCTGATGAGTACAGCTAGGTCACCTCCGAGTATTCTCGTCACATAGTGCCTTCTGCCTCTAGTTCTATCAAGGCGAAGACAGGTGTATCCGGGCAGTTAAAGTTGTTTCCGTCGCTGAGCTTTGTTTCTTGGATCAGAGCTGCGTGTATATCGGTTATATCATCCCATACCTACCTCTATTGGATACCTGTTATGACCCTTTTTCAATCAGTAGGCAGATCGGTCTTCGATATAGTGAGAGTGGATGAAGTGTAGGTTGACATCTGAACTTTGGCTACTTTTCACAACTTTGCTAGGGAGCAATTCTTCAATTTGAAAGCATACAGTAATCGTGGCAACTAGATAAGGGTAATTTTGTGTAGGGCACATGTGTTATATGACAAAAATTCCAGCAGGGTTTTTTGGTTTTGAGATTTGCGTAAACTTTGAGTCCCGCTAAGTTCAAGTTCGTCCCGTTAAGAAATTTTGCGTCCAGGTAAAATTATTGTTTTAGCTTAAATTAATGAATTTATCGAATTACTTTTTCGGTAACAGAAAAGTCCGTAATAAAAGTGTTCAAAAGGTTTGTTTGGCATCTGTTGCATCCAACGCCTATCTTGACTAATTTTCGATATTATGACCACACATTATTCCGATGTTTCAATGTTATAGTTAAACTAGTTAAACTATTAACAAGCAATATTTTGTGCAAAAGATTTAAGTGTCAGCTGAAGGAACACTTTCAGTAAATGTAAACCTGCTCCGCAGCCAATTATTTTACAATGGAGTCATTACTTGCTTACTACAAAATTATACGTGCAAAACATTGTCTGAATAGTTTTTGTTCGAGCGACTTACTTTTACACTTCCACTATAATTTCACATAAAAATAAATAAAGATACATATATACTGGACATTTGTTTGTGCATTTGTCATGCATTTAAAAATCTTTGCTGAGTTGTTAATGATTAAAGTTTACGATGAGTCATCAGTCAGAATAAAAGTGCATTCATAGTCGCGAACGCATAGAGACGCGCGTCGACGCCTCAGATTGTAACATGCTGTTTTAGAGGTTCAAAATCAGTTGTAACCAATTCATGCGTGCTTACAAACGCATGCAGACGCTTACATACGCGCGTCGACGCGCGTCTGCGTCAGGAACTGAATCCACCTTTTAGACTAAAGAATCGGAATGAAGATTCCGGTTTTGAAAATTCCATTACTACTTGAACATGGGGGTACGCTCACTCGCTCTATGTTTATGTGCTTAAGCCCGAAAACACAAGCAGTAGGTACGCGAATTTTGTGCCTGCTTCCAGCTTTAGAACACAAACAGAGCACAAAATTCTATAAAGTGATGGGTCTAATTTCCGGGAGGGGGGAGGGTGTGGGCCTTTAGCGAGCTGAGCATAGTTTTTGCTCTGATAACATAGATTGTGTCTAGTGGCACACTATTATATTATGTACTCTTCATCTAACTAAAGCTTCTAATGCTAATGCATTTTGTGAAATTGCATTTGTGAATTTTTGAATTTTGAATAATTCTTGAACAATATTGAATAATAATTTTGTCAGTATCGTGTATTCCACTTATGTCTAGTAGAATTGTGCCTACTCTTTTGATGTTGCCGCTCAGCGGTTTCAAAACTCTAAAGTGGAATTGTGCCAACTGAGAAAATCTTAAAACTGGAATTATGCCTACTCCTTTTATGCATAGTGGAATTATGCCTTCTGTTTGCCTACTAGGTAGTGTAGATAGTCACCGATCAGGGCTTCTCTCCGGCTGCGAACTTCAAAGAAGATTGCAGCATGAAGATATTAATTTATGTTTAAGGTGCTGGTCACAGGTGGACAAGGGGGGGAAAGGGGGGGGGGGGAAATTTCCCCCCCCCACCGCGAAGTCTCTCACAAGGGGTCACGAAATTGCTCCCACAAGGGGTAAGAAAATTGGCCACAAGGGGTAAGAAAATTGCCCAAAAAATTGGTTTTCCAACCAAAATTTCCAAAAATTTTCCGGCTGCGCCGGAATTTTTCACGTAAAATCTCTATTTTTCGCTAAAAACGTCCAAAAAACGTTGTTTTTGCTGAAAAATACCTGTTTTTTGTTAAAAAACGGCAAAAATCGCTTAAAAATCGCTTTTAAAAGTACTCATAGGAAAAATTGCTGCCACAAGGGGTACCGAAATTTGCTTCCACAAGGGTCAGTGAAATTTGACCTCCCGTTCAGGTATGGTGCTGGTTCGGGTATTTGTAGTAAACTTTGAAAGACTGTAATTTGCTCAATTTTTGGAGTTCAACAATAATTTTTATATCATTTTAAAGCTTAGAATATGCTTGTTACAACTAGGTACAGTATAGCTGTCTCATTTCAACTCTGCGGCTTGAACAACATGATATTTGAACAACGACTTGCAATAACATGAAAACAATTTTTGAACATGGATTTCTCGAAGTGTGGGAAAGCTAACGAAACCACTTCACAAAAAGCTAACCACTTCAGGCTTCAAAAGAAACGTCTTCCCGAGGGCTATTTTTCTGAAATTGTTTAACGAGTAAAGATGCTCAAGATTTTGAGAAAAGCGTAAATTTTGTCCGATTTTCATCAAAATTTTCAAGTTTGGACGCTTATTTCTCTCGAACTGAAAGTCAAGATGCAAAACCATGAAAAATAGACCTCGGCAATTGTCTCAAAAATTCGAGTGTAAAGCCGTTTTTTAACTGATTGCATGAGTTGAGAGAAATCCGTGTTCAAAACAATCTAGTTGCGATTTTCAAAATTTCCCATTTCCGCTGCTGTGCGCCGGCAGAGATACCGCAGAGAGCTCTCCTATGGGCGTAAGATGTAATTTAGGTCCACAAATATGGACAATACTTGACCGACGGACCAGCGCTGTTGAAGCTGTCGAAATCTTGCAATATTTGATTTTCCGAAAAATGGCCGGTTTTGGACCTCGAAAATCAATTTTCGCTGTTATCTCTTAAACCTTAAGGAATCGAAGAAAACTCTCAAGAGCAAAGTTGTAGGTCTTGGTAAGAGGATTCGAATGACTATAAGTTCAGTTTATAAGGGTGGTCACAGTGCAAGTTATGACGGAATAAGGCTAATTTCTCCAAAACCCAAATTTTCAAGCCGCGATTTTTCTAACATGTTTTATAGGGTAAACAATGTAATTGTAGCAAATTTGAATAAATTTCAACGACAATTGCGCTTTTAAAGCCCACAAATACACGAACCCGAACCAGCACCTTAAGCTTCAAAGTTCAAATCATTTTACACTATGACGAAATAGAAATTTCAGTTTGAGTTTAAATTTTAAATTGCCTTTTCAATTTAAAAATTACAAAAATGAAAAACTTTAATTTCAATGCAAAAACTTGTAACATTTAATAACAAAATGATATTAGTTCAATCTTTTGTACTGGGTTATTATTTGTTCTTACTATTGTTGTTGTATTTTTAATAATCCGGCTATGCAAGTCCATAAACATAAAAAGGTAAAATCAAACATCAAAGTACGTTTCACTAGCTAAGGCGAAATAGTAGGCACAATTCCACTTTTGAGATTTGTAGTAGGCAGAATTCCACTTCTTAGTTTTGCTAAGTGCGAGTAGGCATATATCCACTTTTGAGTTTTGACGATGAGTAGGCAGAATTCCACTAGGCATAAGTGGAATAAACCGTAGCTATGATCATAAACTGTGTTACGCTAGAAGTAGAATTTTGATTTAGGCCCCTAAAATTTTTAAAAGTTTTTATTTAGCGAAAACAGTGGAAAACCGTCAAAATGCAACGTTTCTTGCAGCTTAAACGTGGAGTCTTCGGAAAGAATTGCAAATTGTTCTAATTCAGTTGCCTAAACAAAAATTGTAACCCCAGGGTTCCGTAGTATTTGAATTGGCGGTTTCACTGATACCAATGGTTTCATTGTATGTTTTCCAGTTTCGAGAATTTTTATCGCAAAATTGAGCAGTTTTAGCAAAATTTTTAAAATTTCGGTTTTTTCGAAATTTTAGCTATATTCTGACAACAGTATGGTCCTAAACTGCCTATTTTGTATCCCAACTTGTGTATTCATGCCTTTGGATCTATTTGCAGCATGAATTATGCTGATTGCTGATAGCTACGCCTAGTACTTTTCAGCGTGCCAAACGGGACCCTCGAACTCCGAATTTCTCAAAACAGCGCTTTTTAAAATTTTTCAAAATATGACATACTATACATCAATCGAAAGCTCTCATTGTAGGGATGAATTCATCTCATGGAACTATGGGTCGGGATCGCTTCTGTTTTAAGGTGGTGATTCCTTTTGGGCACAAATTTTTGGTTGGCGGCGCAAATCAGGATGAAATTTGGCGAAACTTTCCGAAATACATTCTTTTAGCGTTCTAACACCCTCCGCGCAATCCCGGTTCAAAAATTCGAGATTTCCGATCAGGGCGGTTTTTCCCAATTTCTTAAGGTTTTGCGGCAACTATTCAGTTATGACTATATTCATTCGAAAGATCTCGTTGAGCTTTACATTTTTGCTTTTTAAAGCAACTTTCTAGCTTTTCTCTAGCGTGCGATATAGCCGATTTTCTTATTTTGGCGTCGAAAACTTGTCATTTTTGCAGAAATCAAATTATCCATCATTTCTTGAACTACACAAGCCGGTAAATCAAACTAAGGGCGTCGATCTGAAGGTCTTAAAAGGGCAAATTATCCGACGCGTGATCGTCTTCCAACTGCTATCCTGTAGGCTGCTATCATAAAAAATGTAGTTTTTGCAAAAACACGACCAATTTTTTTCCAAAGATTGTGGAGCATTCACCATGCAAGTTGGAGGGCTGCTACTTAACAAATGAGTTCTGCACAAATATACCCAGGGACGTTTTTTTAGTTGCCCCGATTACTGCTTTCTAGCTAAAGTAATCGCTTGACAAGTTTGGAAAAAGTAGGCAAAATACAGGTTACGCACACATTTCAGCTTATTTCTCCATAACGAAGAGCGATTTCACAGTAAATAAAAAATCGTCCCCAGCTATTTGATGGAGGTATCGAATGATATAACCGATGTCTCGTGAAAAAATTTACTTGAGTCTGCAAAAAATCTGGAAAATTATACCTCTTCTAAAATGTGTCAAAAATAGTTTAAAAACGCAACATTAGTTTCATGGTATGCATTAAAAAGAGAAAATGTCAAGCTACATTTTGATATAAAAATGGCTTCTTAATTCCAAGTAATGAACGAGTAATAACGGTGCAAACTTTTGTGACCAAAGGGAATCACCACCTTAAGTTCACAGCTGTTGAATGTTTCATAAAATCAGGAGGAGTTCTTGTTTCTCCAAGGAATTCTTTAACGAAGCTTCTGATCAAGCCCATCCGGCTGAGAACTCTAAATTTAAACTTGATATGCACGATATATGTGGCTAACCTATGTGTGAAAATGAGCTAAATCCGTCGCCTAAACATTTTTATGATGGATCCCCCTTAATTAAGTTTTTTGCGAAAGTCGTTTCTAGAAGAACCAAGAAAGGAAGCGTTAAATGAACCACAAAATTACAGATTCTGCTACGTTTACAAATTTTGTTAATTTCGGGATTTTTGTTCGGAGTACCTGAAATTACGTAATAAGCATACAAATTAAACAAAATTAGCTATAGTACGACCAAAAAATGTTTGTACAAACTTCGACTGTTTATAGCAGATTAACCTATGGAGTAAACCCGAAGAATGTATACATTTTTAGAATCCTCAGGAACCCGAGATTTCGAAAATTCGGAAAAATCCGGAATTCCGGGTTTCATTCTCGGAAAATTTAAAATGTTTAGTTTTATTAATTAATAAAATTTTATCGGAATCAAAATTTTGTTTTGACGATCGAATAGAGCTGGTCCTGCTGCATATTTCAGCTCCTAGAAATTTTTCACGAAAATGCACCCAATTTCCGGAATTCCGGGTTTTCAAAATCTCCGGATTTTAAAAATTTTCTTCTATACCCACAAGATGGGTATCATTCGAAAGTTCTTATTGAGCTGAACAACTTTTGTAATAGAAGGAACTCTTGAAAATGCACACAATTCCCGGAATTTCAGAAAACCGGATTTTCCGGATTTCAAAAATTTTCTCCAATACCCCACAATATGGGTATCATTCGAAAGCTCTTGATGAGCTGAACAAATCGTCTAATAGAGCCAACTCGCAGAAATGAGCCCAGTTCTCGGAATTCGCTAACACCTTCCAAGCTAGACTGAAATCCGGAATTCGTGAATTTCGGGACTTGGGTGCATTTTCAGACATTGGTTCTATTGCAGGATTTGTTCAGCGCCTCAGGAGCTTTCGAACGATATCCATATTGTGGGATATTGGAGTAAATTTTTAAAGTCCGGAAAATCCGGTTTTCTCGAATTCCGGGAATTCTGTGCATTTTCAAGAGTTCATTCTATTACAAACGTTGTTCAGCTCGATAAGAGCTTTCAAATGCTACCCATCTTGTGGGTATTGGAGAAAAGTTTTAAAATCCGGAGATTTTGATAACCCGGAATTCCGGAAATTGGGTGCATTTTCGTGAAAAATTTCTAAAAGCAGAAATATGCACCGGTACCAGCTCTATTCGATCGTCAAAACAAAATTTTGATTGCGATAAAAATTGGGCGAAAAACTAAAAATTTTAGATTTTCCGTGAATGAAACCTGGAATTCCGGATTTTTCCTGGGTTCCTGAGGATTCTGAAAACATATACATTGTTGGGGTTTACTCCAAAGGTTAATCTGCTATAAACGGTCGAAATTTGTACACACATTTTTTAGTCGTACTATAGATAACTTAGCTAAAACTGGGTTGAATTGACCTAGCTAACATTGGTTTTTCTTACCTATTTTGTTGTACCTAACTTTGCACTGCGTGCAAAGTTCTGCTTTCACTTTTGTTGATGTTTTGACTGTGCAGCCGAGCTGCCCATTTTTGCTATGACTTATGAATTTTTAGATTAGTTGCAATAAAACCTTAGTTTAGGCCAGTCGGTTCCTATTCCAAGCTTCAGTTTCATACAACACTCCCGCTTTTGTGAATAATATAACGTTGAACAAACGCCAGCACATTCCTTTATGTCATGGTGATATTATGCACATTCACAGACATTAATCCTTTCCCCAAAGTGCGGACAAAAGTCACAGCCTCAGCCAATTCAAAGGTGTTGTTTAGATTGCCTTCGACAAATTGATGCAACTTATATAGAACGTAAAAACCACAGGCCGGCAAGGCTTGCTGTGGGATTATCACGCAATTCACGTTCACCAGGCCTATCTTCGACTGAATAAGTTGAATTAGATTTGAAGCGGACGTCATTATATCCTGTTGGGTCGCCGCTGAATCGTATATGACTAGTTATTTCGCAGCTTTATCGAAAATTACTAAAGCTGCATGGCCTACGATACCCACGTCCTCCTTTTGCACCACTCGTACCAGAAACGGAGTTGGTGACTGCAGATCATCCTCTGAATCCCATCTGGCGGCATCAGGGCGCAGCTTCAGAATTTCTCTTGAAAGCAACTTTTATAGTAGATGTGTCGAGGTCGAGGAGATAGTTGTCCTCATTAGAGTAAATGTCGCGTATTGTTCTCGCAGAAATATCTATTCCGTTGATCGTCCCAGCAACGTGAGCAAACTGAAACAAGGTTTTACTTATCAGCTATAATCTGAGTGTCACCCAACTATAAGACAATAGTAGTGAAAACTTATTTTTGAACCCAATGCGCTATAGACCAAACCTCCTAGTTTTTCTAAAACCTCTTATTTTTACGGTGCCTCCCCTCCACTTAAGTATGCACGTAGTAAATCTTTACCAATCGATGTGAAATTACGAGTTTAAAAAGTCCCCAGAAACAGAGCTTCCTGAAACCGAAGAAATGTCTTAAAAAATACGGAAAGATTGGTACTGGAAAATTCAAAGTTTGAACGTTGGCAAAAGTGAATTTTCTCTTGAAATAACGTGCGTCTAGCTAGCGTCCCGTTAGAATTCCGTTGCGTCCAGATCAGAAACTGCTTCCAGACTAACACTGGACGCAAAAAACCCTGACATCCAGTTTGCATAGGTCCCAAGTGCTCCAGAATCACTGTAAATACTGATCGTGTTTGGCAAAACATTTCAAACATTACAAGTAACAACCCACAAAATATTATTTAGAAAATGGGTATGCCATGGATTCATTGTGCGTTTCGGGCATTCAAACTGACAAACTTCGTTTAACCGTGAGACTTATTGCTGCCATGCATTATTCTGCTGAAGAATAAGAATAGCAATTGATTTTTGTCGATTAAAGGTAATTGATTGATAGATTAAGTAATTAGCAATTGTAATAGTAATTGGTGAGCAATTGATTAAAGTAGAGCAAAGGTCTAAAATCTACTAATTTCATGCTTGGGAAAATTCGCATAAAATTGCCTACTTTCAACGTACCGTGCATCTGGTTGGAAACATGATCTGTGAGTGGAAAAGTGCCCTCTTATAATGGCCTTACATGCCAAGCACTACAGTTTTCTGCTGACGGCCACTCCGTGGGTTTATGCGAGATAAGCTTTTCAACTTTCCTCAAGGGATCTGGCTGTTGAGTTTTATATACACAATTCACCACCGGACAGTTTTGATGGACATGCATGTTCTGGAAATGAACTGCGAGTAAAGGATGCTCGTGGTGGACGGGGCGGGCTAACCAGCCGCGACTACGAGTTGCGACATACCACAACTTGTCAAGAATCAGCTGAAACAGGAAAATTGTTTAAAAATTCATTGCTGGCGCAATGTAAGTCGTAGCCACGAAAACTTTATATCGTTGGATTCAGCGCAGATTAAACTTTCTGATTTATGCTATTTTTACTCACTTTTGCTAGATTCGCATCTCCGGAATTTTGGGTCAAACAGTGATATTTTTCGAAAAAAATCCACTTTCAAATTTTAAAAAAACAACATAGATCACATGAAATCTGACACATTTGGCGGTCCTGAAAATCCAATTGAAAATTTTTTCACTGAGTGAGTCGCGAGTAATAGTCAGTCAAGTTTGGAAAAGCGGCAAAGATCAAAGGATATTAAAAATCGAAAACTTTTAATAACTATCGTAATTTTTGACGAAATTAGCTGATATTTGCGATACAATATGTTTGGGACATGGGCTAATTGTCCACCTAACGGCTAGTTCCTGGCATCTACTGATCTTTCAAAACCTAAAAAATCGGCTTCTTTTGATGAATTTTAAGTTTTTCAAATTTCTTCTTCAACCAAAGGAAAGATGATGCCACGACGGTTCAGAAACTATATACATTGCTGCAGCAAAAATGTACAGCTAAATCAGTATAAACAAAAACAATTTCGCTCCCTACATTTTTTGGTCAGACTTTAGTCAATTTATTTCACACAAGAGTAGAAATTTAGAAATTAATTTCATATTAAAGATGAATGTCAATGATTCTCTCTAGCATTTTGAGTGTAAGTTTCAGTTTTAGGTTGTGATCCCATCTAGTACTGACTGAGATTATTCCAAGCTTCAGTTTCACACATCACTCCCGCTTTTGTGAATAATGTAATGTTGAACAAAAGCCAGCACATTCCTTTATGTCATGCATGGTGATATTATACACATTTACAGACATTAATCCTTTCCCCAAAGTGCGGACTTGCACCCAAATGCACTCTAGATGTACCTAGTCAATTGAATACATATTTACTGATACGAAAAGTACATAATTTATAAAGGTATGACACGAAGCCTAAAGTGTTTAAGTTTAAGTTCAAATTTGTTTAAGTATTGGGTCCTATTTGTGGTGGGGGTCAACCGTTAGCGAACAGAGCAGAGTTCTTGTTTTGATAACAGAAACTAAAGTCTGACCAAAAAATGTAGAAAGCGAAATTGTTTGCTTTATATCTCGTAAACGCTTCAAGATAACTGCCATAAATTACATATTTTCTGAACCGGAATGATGAGATCTTTCTTTTCGTGAAAAAAGTTTTTTGAAATTTCCCGTGCGATTTCAAAGGGTGCCGCTTTTATATGTCCAGAAGGATTGGTAAATGCTACAACCACGATTTTTTCAGGAAAATTTTCCCCTTGTCCGAATGTCCTACACACCAAATTTCAGCTTTTTTGGTTGAAAATTGCGTGAGTTATTCCATTTTTTAGATTTTCAAAATCCTTTGATCTTTGCTGCTTTTTCGACTTTGACTGGTTGTTACTCGCCACTTGCTCAACGAAAAAAATTTTTTGATTGGATTTTCAGGACCGCCTGGGTGTCCGCTTTCATCTGATATACGTGGTATTTCAAAATTTGAAAGTCGATTTTTTCGAAAAATACCACTTTTTGACCCAAAATTTCGGCAAAGCGAATCCACCAAAAGTGAATAAAAATAACATAATCATAAAGTTCATTATGAGCTGAATCCAACGATATAAAGTTTTCGTGGCTACGACTTATATTGCGCCAGCAATGAATTTTTAAACATTTCCCTTATTTCAAGCTGGTTATTGGCTTCCTTTGATGTTGCCGCCTAGATTTACCTGAACCAGCGTTAGCAAAACCAGCTTTCAAATTTTGAAATACCACGTATATCAGATGAAAGCGGACACCCAGGCGGTCCTGAAAATCCAATCAAAAAATTTTTTCGTTGAGCAAGTGGCGAGTAACAACCAGTCAAAGTCGAAAAAGCGGCAAAGATCAAAGGATTTTGAAAATCTAAAAAATGGAATAACTCACGCAATTTTCAACCAAAAAAGCTGAAATTTGGTGTGTAGGACATTCGGACAAGGGGAAAATTTTCCTGAAAAAATCGTGGTTGTAGCATTTACCAATCCTTCTGGACATATAAAAGCGGCACCCTTTGGAAATCGCACGGGAAATTTCAAAAACTTTTCACGAAAAGAAAGATCTCATCATTCCGGTTCAGAAAATATGTAATTTATGGCAGTTATCTTGAAGCGTTTACGAGATATAAAGCAAACAATTTCGCTTTCTACATTTTTTGGTCAGACTTTAGTTTCTGTTATCAAAACAAGAACTCTGCTCTGTTCGCTAACGGTTGACCCCAACCACAAATAGGACCCAATACTTAAACAAATTTGCCTGCTCTGCTTGCATGCTGAAGCTCGAAAGCACAGCTACTCAGTTGGTACAATGTGCGTCTGTGGCGAGCTTCTGCATGCAAGCGAAGCGCTTCAATTTGTTTAAAGTGATGGGGCCAATTCGTGGGGTGGGATCAGCCGTTAGTGGACAGAGCATAGTTTTTGCTCTGATAGCAGAGAACTATGTCATATTCTTCGAAATTACTCTTGCTGATATCTATAGTACATAATGATAAGAGTGGGACAGCAGGCAAGCTCACTGTTATCAGCTGCAGGTACATGCTTTGCACGCCAACGAACTACCCCCTCCACAAATGTGTATGCTCACTTCAAAAAGATTTGCATGCTATCTTTGCGTTCTAAAGCTTGCAACAGACGCAACTTAAACCAACTGAGTAGCTGTTTTCGAGCCTTAACGCGTAAAAATAGCGTGCAAATTTTTTTGAAGTGAACATACACATTTGTTGGGGGTCAGCCGTTAGCGAACAGAGCATGTACCAAAAGCTGATAACATAGAGCTCGCCTGCTGCCGCACTCTATATACTATGTACTCTTGCTGATACCAATAAAAAGCTACTTTAATCAAGATTCAAGACGCTACCAATTAGTTAACGAGAAACAGTAAAAAAGAACATTTCTAGACTGCTCAGAATTGGTCACCACATGCCACTCTCCAAACTGGAGCTTACCTCCCCAGATATTTTTGTCTAGGCTGACTCCATAATTCTTTCCGTGGTGGATTAAAGTCACAATTTTTCAATTTTGTTTTCTTTTCCATTAGATTTACTTCCCATTTTACTAAAAAAACTGAAAGCACCCAATAGCAAACGCAATTAGGTAGATCTGCTTATAAGATCTGCTTATTCAAATATGAAGCCAGACTCAACAGATACGTGCAAAAATAGTTAAGACACATGATATTTACAGATACTATAAGAAAGGAACACAGCAAGCAAGCAACAAAGTAAATTAAAGTAGGTAGGTAATGCGGGTTGCATAATTCGCTTAGAGGATATTAAAGAGTAGCAAGAACCGAAAGGAAAGAACAGTGGGCACAAAAAGTAAATAAGAAACGCTACAAACCTATCAATCAATCTAAGTTCCTGTGGTGACCTCTACTAATCTGTGAGCAAGTCCGGATCTCGTTTAACAGATTTATTAAACTTTGCAGGTTTTTGTTGCAGTGCATTGGGTACAAACTTGTGACACCATCGTGATCAGTCTAACGTCTAACGTAGAACACTTTAACTGGAGGACCATATCACAATATACTATAGTTCCACTATGTATACTATATTTTTAAATTACTGGCGTGAGCACAGAATCTTTCTTCAGTTTTCATATCCTCAAGAACAAAGGCTACTGGCGAAATGTTCCGTTAAAGTTCGAAGCAGACGCACATTGAACCAACTGAGTAGTTGTGTTTTTGAGCTTTAACACATAAAGATAGCGTGCGAATTTCTTTGAAGAGCACATACACATTTGTGGGGGGGGGTCAACCGTTAGCGAACATATCATGTACCTACAGCTGATAACAGAGAGCTTGCCTGCTGTCACACTCTTATATAATTATGTACTCTTGGTAATACCTTCTGTCCGTTTACGAATTCAGGAGGCTTACAGTGGATTGCACCAAACGTGAATAAAATTTTGTTGCAGTACATTTGGTACAAACTTGTGACACCATCGTAATCAGTCTAACGTAGAACTCTTCAACCAGAAGAACATATCACAAGATACTACATTTCCTTCCTTCCTTAAAAGATGAACATAAATAACAGAACACTAGACCACACAAATCAGTCACGGCACCCACACTGCATTTTAGCAACCAATATTTAAAGATATTTTTGAAATAATAATTATTTCGTTTTTCTCAAGTTCTTCATCCTAGTTCTCCTTTTTCAAACGTTCCAGGATTTTGCTTCAAAAGCGCTTTTTGAACGTGAGGTAAAGCCTAGTTTTGTAGAAGCAAAACCAACTCTGTCAAACTCTACCCCTTCCAACTTCCAACTTCAAACTCTGCCCTGACGAAGCTCTGTCCAACAGCTGTCAAACTGTTTTTCCATTATTGTCGAGGCTATCAAAACTTCTAGCTGCAATGGCGTCCAAAAACGTGGGAAGAATTCGCAAGGCAACTAGCTAAATCCACATCTGGGTTCATTGGTAGAATTCTCGCTTACCACGAGGGACGCCCCGATTCGATTCAAGCCGATGCACCATTATGTGGGATCGTCAATGATAAAATTGGCCTAACATGCAGTCAAGATATGCCTAGTCTTGTACACGTTAATACTGATACACTTCAACACTTACAACCGATAATATGTAATGAACTGAGCTGGAATGAATTAAAGAAGATCCGATTGATTTGATTTGACTTCAAAAGTGGGGTTGCTTAGGTTAGAAGTTCAATCACACGGAAGGTTAGCGCGTTTGCCTAGGTAGACAAACTTATGTACCAGATTCCCGAAAGGTGATTTGCCAAAATCGGGGATCTCTACAGCTAACCTGTTAGGGGTATTATTGTGAGTTCGTTTAGGTAAGAGGGGTTCGGCTCTATCCAATCGCACCTGGAGTATGGATAGGAAGGTTCTGACGCAACGGGTCAAAACTAAGATCAGACTGTTAGTCTTCAATTCTGAGTTCAGATCTGACTTAGATCTGAACAATTTACCTTTTATTACTTCCGGGGAGATCTCACCTGGATCTCTTTTCAGCAGCTGAAATTGTAGACTCCGATTTGCACGCAACAAGATCAATTTATTAATTACTAAGGACAATATGATTATAATTAAAGCGGACAGAACGGTTTCAAGGCAATAATTAACTACAATTAGAATTACAATATTCAACAGAATACGAGTTACACAATTTACCAGAGTTGCCAGCCCTTGGTTGGGGAGAGTTATTTTAAGGGACGAGAGATTATCGAATTATAACTTTGCTAAATTAAGGTTTGACCGGTTGATAATCACTTGAGACTAATGGTTGGTCCTCTTCTTCAGGTATTATGACTGGGCACGTTGGGTGTGTTGTGTGACGTGTGTTTAAACTCGAGTCTACTCTCTATTAGTCTTTTACAGAAAACCACCGCACAGGTTCAATATAACAGATGGTTAACTAAAGTTAATAGGGTGTCGGCTTCAGACAATTCCGGTCTATGGAGTTGGGTGATCCCGTCAGGTTACGCCTGCAACCTCACGAGTGGTTAGGGAAGTTTGGATAGTAAACAATATAGGGGTCGGTCCAGGCGGGGTGGTACCGGCAGATGGCTACTAATATAATTATTAAGTAAATTTAATTGATTAATTTAAATATTGTTTCGTGGCGCTGTCTTCGATTAACTTCTTCTGAGCAAGATCTAATGCTGGTCTAAGCCAGAGACAGACAAGGAGCCTGGGCTCCCAGACAAATGATAACAGAAACAAGAACAGGCTGCATCTTGAAATAAAAAGGTTCTAAGTGGTTTTCGTCCAACAAATCAGAGTGGTCACAAGAACAGTTTCAATTTTAGGCTCCTTTTTTAGTCTTTTCCCAATGATCAGGTCCGCTGAGGTTACTGTCTCTGTCCCAGACTATAATCTTTATAGAATTCCAATTCCCAAGTACCTTCGATGATTCGAACTGTATCCAACAGGCAAAGTCTACTGATCAATCAAAAATAATCTCCGTTCACTAGTAACTGATTCCAATCGTACTGAAGCTCTCCGGATCAGGTTCCACAGACTACTGATCAGGACAGGACACTGGCCTCTCGATGAACCTGAATCAAATGGGTTAAAACCCATTAGTTCAGAATACAAAAGAATCAAACCCAGCAACTATTACTCACTTTTAAGGCTTTCAGAGACGAAAATTGGAGCTTTGGTTAATTCTGATTAAGATTTTGTTTGAAAGACAGAATTAACACACTTTGACCGCTTTTGCGGGATGAAATGCGACAATTTAGGCAGTATTGGCTTGATGTAGACAAAATTTTGCCGAATATGAGTTTTTTTGGGCGATTTCCTGCATTGGAATGCCGGAAATCGCCGATTCAACGTGTATTCTTCGCAATCATATTCGGTCTGCGCATAATTAAATTTTAGGCGTAATTTGGGACTTTTGCGACAGGAAAGCACCTGTTCCCTGTATAACAAGTTTACAAGAGTGGAAACGCATATTTGCAAGATTATTCCTTTTAAGTTTATTACAAGATGGTTTCGTCGTAATCTTCAATTCTTACGTAAATTACACAGTATTAATATTCTAACTAACTATTATTTATGTAATTTTAGGTTTATTTGATGCTTACGTAAAGATATTCACCGTGTGTGCCATTAAATCCCATAATTGCTTGCTTGCATTGATTAACGAGTATAATTTAATGCTTACAATCAGATTTGGCTAGTATTTTCGACGTAAAACGTTTACCCTTTGCAGTAACTAGTTGACATAAAGAGTCTAAACTGTACAGATAGTATACTTTGCAAAAGTGTAAGCTACAACCAAATTAACTGTCCCGTTAGCGAGAACCGGTGAGGGCTGGAATAACAATTTTAACATAATTCTTGCAATTTGATTAAAACTAACTTTTGCCTTTTATGCTAAAGGCTGACAAAACGTATGAGTTATTTCACAGTGCACTGCAAGAATTACTAGCTTGAGGTAAATTTACTGGCACAGATCTAGCTAATCGGCACATATAATTAATACGAAACAATGGACAAACTTAACTAATTTAGATTACAAATCTTGGAATAAAATTTCAGCTCTAGTTAGGTGAAACAGACCAGCACGAAGTCCTTTATCTGCGATTCGTCCACTCCCTTCTTGTGGGCATACCTACGTGGACGAATCGAGGACCACCTGGTAATATCAGCTCATCCTGGGGGTCCCCGTGACCCTGGACTAGATTAACTACCTAATTTGCATATTACCCTAATATTGAAATAGGTACTCATTCACACTGTTTATCACACTCATATCCCTCAAATCAACCAACATTCACAACAAGCAGACATTTATACATATTCATGCCATTTTCCTGCCTAATACAGGAGTTCTAGGGCAAATTCACAAGAATTGGTCTCATGCACCTGGTGAGAACCAAGGAACTACTATATATTAAGATA
>JASAND010004998.1:0-11123 GCA_030248195.1 Trissonchulus latispiculum
CTACCCATCCGGAAATATCCATACTGTGGACGAAGATATTCAAGATTTACTACAAATTAGACACTGGTGACCACACTTTAACTAGACGGGTTTGGGGGTCCATGACTCCACAAATTGAAAGTTCGGTACAAGGGCTAGAAAATTCAAAGCCAAGGGACAAGGAACAACGCCAGAAAGGTTCAGATTAAATGGAAAAACTAACACCAATTTTAAGCTCAAACATCAAAATTATTTTAAAACCACACCAAATGTCCAAAAAAATCGCTGAACCAGATGATAATCGCTTAAAGTAACTAAGCTGTGACTTTAGACCTAGATTTTGATTATCTATTATTCTGACAGCCCGCCCCAAAGTTACAATTTTGGTGTACAAAATCGACTCCTTCAAATCCTTACTTCCGCTCTGGTGGTTTAACACTTTGCCACAAATGTTCATTCTTCTTCAGCAATAACAGGTCAAATTTTTTGAATTCTGCAAAAAAGACGAGAAGTGATCTCGCCCCGTTTTGATCTAATATAAATGGCAGCCCTTAATTTAACCTTGCTTCTAGATCATGCTTTAATATGGCTGTAACATTTACCACAGGCTTTCTCAAATTCCAAACCTTTACTTCATAGATATCACGCAACTGAATGCGCTGTTTATATGGTGCTCAATAACAGTAATATGCAAACGAGATTTGGCGGGGTTTGGTTGTATTAGAGTTCATTTGTACATTCACTTCTATCGATATTGGCGTTACTGAATTGTTGCTTAACGTCCGGATGTAGTGCATCCAAGGACGTGAGCATTTAACGATCAAAAATCATTTTAGAAGGAGGCTCAGCCGTCGTGGAATGAGGTGTCTGATGGTATCATTGTAAGAAATGAGCCAACCGCAGCTTCATACTTCCTACGAAGCTCCAAGGCATTTATGAAAGTTTGCATAAACAGTACAGCGAGACCTAATGATCTCGGATGATCTGGCGCTACCAGCATACATTCAACTCTATTACTAAACTAGTATTCACGGAACGTCGCAGTAGTAAACTGAGGAACATTGGCCGAAACGACTTGCTTCGGAATTCGAATTACCCTACCGAGCAAAAATGCTTGGTCGACTTCATTTGGATTACTTCCATATATTTGCTACACGCATCACCCTCATCTACCAGAAGTCCCATGGATCCTCGAAATCTATGTGAATTCTTCCCCATGGTGCACTGGGGACTTCCACTGGATGCAAACTCGCAGATGTAGATTTGCAGATTTTTTGCTGCTGGCACGAAAATCACGAGGCACATTGATGGACGGTGTCTTGCACATCGCCATCGATACCTGGCCAGAGAACGTATGACCTTGCCAGTACGTTCATCTTTACCACACTTGGATGACCCAGATCTAAACTCTGCAAAACAGTATCCGACTACCTCGGACAAGGTATGTGCCTTGATCAAATAATTCAGTGCAACATAGGCTCAATGCTTCAAACTTAACCTACGCGGGCCATCCTGTTTGAACCCATACAAGAAGTTGTTTTCGGCGAAGGCTGCATCGCATTGCTCCTCAACATGAGCTACCAACCCCGCTTCCTCGCATTCATTTGTATTTTATCCATCATTTTTGACTTGAATTGGCAGTGTGGACAGAGTTTCTGCATTGCAATTCAAGTCAGTCTTCCTATGCTGTAGGCCGTATTCATAGACCATGAGTTGAATCTTGCCTCCATTGCTGTATCCTTGCTGCGGCTACCATTGGAATTCCTTTTGTGGTCAGCTTAGTTAATTAGCAGTGACCCATGATCGATGACAAGACTGACCTTGCACCCAAGGAAAAAATGCTGTACTGTGCTCATCAAATATGATGCTGAAAGCCTCATTTCCGATTTGCGAGTAGTTATTTTCTGTCTGAGCTGGTTTTCGGGGCTATCCTGTTTTCCTGATCATCTTCTACCTGAAACAGAACAAGACGAAGCCTCACTGATGAAGCTCAGCATTGTAGTGACAGAGCAGAACAATGTCTTTCAGGCAGTTGTTAATATATTTTAATATGGTTTTTGACCGCAGCCTTCGTTTCAGACAAAGCAAATTGATCTCGTTTGGGAAAATGTGTGTTTGGACTATGCATCTTCGGAGTTTTTTACCAGACAGACGATCCAGGACTGCACGCAGATTGCTCAAATGAGTCTGTGCCAAGAAGTGTTTCCATTTTCATGGACGTCAGAACAAAGGGCAACAAGGCTGTTCCACGACGAGACGTCCCAATTCTTTGCGCTTTGACCATTTAGCTTCAATACGACTCCTGCAACACCTTTCATGCACACCGACCGCAAGGTTCATGAAGTTGATTGAACTGGTCCTATCTAATGACTAGTGAATACGAAGAGTCTGAATCGAATTCCATGGTCTCCAGAGGGGGCCCTCCCAAAAAAAAAGTTGGGGGGGGAGACCTCCCACCCCAAATCTCCGTTACACCTATGGCGGCAACCTTCTGTCTTGCATACCAGATGCATCACAATTGCTTGAAAAACTTTGGTCGTGTTTTCGGCAAAACTATATTTTTATCATAGCAGCTTACGGGATAGCAGCTGAGAGCATATTATCTTGACTCGAATTATCGGTCTTGCCGAGAGTGTTAAGTTGACACCCTTAGTTTAATTTTACGGGTTGCGTAAGCTCAAGAACTAAAGGATTAATTGATTTTTGCAAAACTAAATATAAAAAAGAAAACAAAAATAAAAATACCCCTCCCCCCAAAATTTTCGATCCCTTTCCCCCCCCCCCCCCCAAGAATGTTTGACTTGCCTTACCCTCCCCCAACTTTCGGATATACCCACCCAACCTCCCCGGCCCATTTTGGAGCCCAAAAGTTAGCTAAATTTTGCCTAAGGTCAATTTTTGAAAAATCTTTGTGCTAATTTAAAATAAACGCTTATAACTATCAAAACCAGCCTTGTCTTGACTAAAAAGCTTTAAAATACAGAAAATTTTGCATTTTTAGGCCATTTTGGATTTTCTGAGGTAAAAATTTGGGGGGGGGCATAGTTTCCTTTGAGGAGGGGGGTTGGGGGTGGTATCCCCCCAAACTTTTCGACCAAATTTACCCCCCCCCTCAAGATTTTTTGACTTAACCCTCCCATAACTTGGCTACCCCCCCCAGATTTTTTGACTTACCCTCCCCCGCCATAGGTGTGGCTGGCGAAAAAAGTGGGGGTGGGGGTTCAGACTTCAGAAAAAGTAGGGAGGGGGTTTGGCGAAACCGGGGGGGGGGGGGGTCGCGAAAAGTCGATTTGGGGGGAGGGGTAAGAAAAATTTTCTAGGGGGGGTCGGCGAAAAATTTCGAAAAAGTCGGTTTTTCGTAAAAAAAATAAAAAATTTTCTCAACTTAAGGCTATGTTTAACGATTTTTAGCTTAATTAAGCGAATTCTAACAATTCTTCGCTAATTTTTGGAATTTTTTGGAAAAATTTCAAATTTTTAGCTAAAAATTTTCAAAAATTTAGGTAGGGGTTTGAAAATTTTTAGGGGGGGAGGGGTCTGAAAAAATTGATTTGGGGGGAGGGGTAGGAAAAAATTTTTAGGGGGGGTTGGCGACCCCTCCATTTGGGGGGAGGGGTCCCCCCCACCCCCCCTTAACACACCTATGCCCTCCCCCAACTTTTGGTTACCCCCCTCCCCTAACCCCCCAAAGATTTTTGGACCCAAAAAGTTAGCTAAAAGAAGTTGAAAAATGGTCATTTTTTGAAAAATTTTTCTAAAATTTTGACCTAAAATTGCTTTAAGACGGTGCAAAATCTCCTAAAACATTACGAACAAGCCTTATATTCATAGGTGTGTTAGGGGGGTGGGGGTGGGGGGACCAAAATGACAAATTTTGCCGATCCCCCAGATTTTCAGATTTTTGCTACCCCGCCCCCCCCCAGATTTTTGGCCAAAAAGTGGTCAACAATGGCATAAAATCGAAAACTTATGGGGGGTCCCCCCACCCTCCGTCGGACCCCCCCCAGATTTTTTGCCCAGCCACACCTATGCATAGGTGTAATTGGGGGGGGGGAGGGGTTTGGGGGGGTAACCCCCCCCAGCAATTTTTCCAAACCCCCGCAGAAATTTTTGGGGGACCCCCGCCCCCCCCCCAACTGGGGGGGGGGGGTATGGCCAAAATTTGGGCATTTTTAGGGTAAATTTTGCAAAATTTTTCAAAAAAGTCCAACTTTTTTTTGGTCAGACTTTAGTTTTAATATACGTATTTATTACCTTTTTGACCCCTAAAGTAAATGATTACCCGCGAAAATGGGTTCTAGGGGGTTTTTGGGGGCCAGGAATTCAAATCCGGGCTCCGTTTTTCTGCCCGACCTCCCCATCATGCTGTGGCACCCTACCGCCGCCATGGTTCCAAACCCGTGGGAAAATTCTTATTCCGACGCTCCCGAACCGCCAAACTGGGTTCTAGGGGGTTTTTGGGGCCAGGAATTCAAATCCGGGCTCCGTTCTTCCGTCCGACCCTTCCATAATGACCTTTTTTGTATTTCAAAAAGATATATATGCATGTAGCAGGGTTAACAAAAAAACCACCCTCAATTTTAACAAAAAAATCACCCCACCCAGATTCACAGGAAAGACGAGGCTTTTCTTTAGGGTTTGATTTTTGGGGAGAAGTCCTGGGATAGGGGTGGATCCATTGGGAGGCGGGGGTGGCCTTCAGCGCGAAGTTTCAATTTTTTTTAACTGCGTATTGCAGAAAAAAAGCATGAAATGCATCCGATTTTTCGGAGGACATTACTATTTTTGCCTAAAATGTGTAATATTTTAGAGATTTTTCTCGTTACTTCAAAATGAAAAGAATTAAAGTTCCGAAGACCGATTTTATTGCAACAACAGAAAATTTATTCAACTTCTGGGGGTCTCCGCCCCCAGACACCCCGGTGACAAAATTTTACCACCACCCCCATCACCGAATCCTGGATTCCTGAGTGCTGAGAGGCGCACAAATTTCTGGGAGAGGGGGAGCTCGAAAATTTTTCAAAAATGCTTAAAAATAGCTATTTTTTGCTACCGAGCTTGATGCGGTTTTTAATCTTGTTTTCAGCTGAAGATCTGCTAGCTATAGTATAAACTATGTATATAGTAGTTTACTTGTTCTTTATTGGTTTTAGCTTTAACGACCTTGATACATGTGTTGTACATAAATCTCACACAGGCTTAATGAGGTGACGGATTCGACACGCCTATTTCTTAATCCATGACATTGCTTCTTTTGCCGCTTAATATTAAACTGTGGAATTCAAATTGGTTGCACTTACATTATCATACACTGTGATATTGAAAAGCCTTTAGCTGATAAGCTTATATATGTAGAAGCCAGTAGGAATTTGGCAGCTGTTTTTTGACAATCACTTCTGTTCGACGATCTGATATTGTAGATCCAAAAAAGGATTTTGTTTACACATTTAGCTTGCGGCACTTTCATTGCTATAAATAATGAAAAAGTTTCACGGACAAACCCGCCTGCCTGCGCAATATGCTACTACTGGTGCTGGTAGTAGCGATACTATGAACAGTACTAGTGCTACTGGGAACGGTTACAGTACCAGCAGTAGTGTCAGGATGGGCAGTCTGTACGATGACTCGTCCATGACGTCGGCAACCAGTGCCTACTATACCTCCTCGGTGACGCCTATACCCGGTGAATACAATGGGAATCATTATACGGTCCCCCTGCCCCCGGCCCTCCATCATTCCAGTGCTGAGTCGCGAGGGAGCGTACCCTCAGCCACTGCCGTCCCCCCCGCTCTGGACAATCGCTCGCTGCATTCCGCCGCCAGCGACCTGGAAATGGAGGAGTGGCAGCGAACTCAGCCCCTCAGTATCCTACAGTTGGAGCCAGCCGATCGTCTGGTGCTCAAAATTGCTGGTAAGTTCCGTTGGGTTGTTTACGTATGACATTTAGGGGATAACATATTTTTTAGAATGGATATTGTTGCTCTTTTTTCAGAGTGTGTTACATATTTCCCTACATGTAAAGGGGAACGGTAAACAAAGCATCAACATTTGCAGCATCAACTGGCTAGCTTTCATTAATTCTGCTCAAGTTTCTCTGCTAAAATATAAAAAATTTATTTTGTAAATCTTGCTTCAGTGCTTTCCTCGTATTTCTTTCTCCCGGCCACGCTGGCTTCGTTAAACAGCCGATCCTATGAAACCAGGGTTTACGTTAGAAGTCCACATGCAGTCTTGAGTTATACACTTGAAAGAGCATATATAATTGAACTTGGTGCGTAGACGATTTTCGAGCAATTAAGAACCATATTTGGGAGTTTCGCAGCAAGAACAAAAATTGGATTTTTCACACCCCTTGGTTTACAGAAAACCCTGGTTCTTTTGACACCCAAAAACTCTGCTGGAAGGAATTCGAGACCGACATTTTTGAAAAGAACAGATGTTATTGTTATTCTCATAGAAACTACGTACGTATATATATATATATCAAGTTATTGTCAAACTACTGGAAATTTTCCACATGTCTTCAAAAGTGGGGAAGTTTGAGCACCACCAACTTACATACAAAATTTGAGCCAGCCATATCTGTTGTATTGTGATTTCCAGGCTCGTCAGTCTAGAAGGCTATATGAGGCACATCAGCCATAAGTCCAGCACACGTCTTCATAGTTCGCTAGCCACCAGCACACCGTTTAGAAAAGCCGGAATAGGCAAGCATGAGGAGAGGCAGCTACTGGGTAGCATAATTTAGCGTAGCATCAAAGCCCCCCATATCTCATCCCCATCACCAAACGGAAGATTGCTGGTTGATTTTCCCCCGACCTCTATAAAAATCTGGTGAACCGGAAAGACTTGAAAACTTGGTGCCATCAGCAATTTTTAAAGCAAAAATTGTTGCAAATCGGGGAGCCACATTCTTTGGAAGAAGTGTACTGTGCTTAGAATGTCTACCACTCAAGAATACACACAATACATATAGAATACTCATAGGAATTTGATGTATATATATAGTCTTTTGCACTGAATATTCTTGCACTGTGCTGCTCCTTGGGCCAGCAGCCAGACATTACAACCCCGAGGCCGTGAAAGCAGGTTTCTTAAAATGGCGGAAATATCATCCGTCGTGACGCCGACCACGCTTTGAGACTTTATAGCAACTTGTTCTTCTTAACCAACCTTATGTATCCGGTGGGCAGTTTTATTTCTAACACTTTGCACCTCCGGATACTCATCATCATGGTGATAATGCAACAAACAACAATGTCAACCAAAGTAATTTATTCTGAAAACAAAGAACAGTCACAATAAGCTTTCAATAAATTTCTGTCTTGACAGGCCGCACTTCTTCCCTCCTTCTGGGTTTATTTTAGGTAAAAATAAGTTGGGGGGAGGTCGAAAAGTGGGGGGGGGGAATAAAATGGGCCAAAAATGCTAAAAATGCTGTATAAATAGCCTGTTTTCCACATACACTAAATATGCTTGAAAGTGCTCAAAAATCAAGTTTTAGCACCAAAAAGGCGATTTTTCATCAATTTCCGGCGTTGCCGGAAAAATTTTGAAAATTTTGACCAAAAATCCTAAAAATTTGAGTGGGGGGGGAGAACCCAAAAAGTGGGGGGGGCGCCCCTCCCCCCCGCCCAGTAAAATAAACCCAGCCCTCTCGTCTAATGCACAGTGGTGTGAAGGAGCGGATTACGCATACACACACTCTAATCTAAATCCAACCACTATACATTATACTGCTTGTTACACAGACTTTGACTTTAAAATCTGAGGACACTCGCTGTGGTGTCAACTGCACCTGCGTCGCTGTTTTCGATGGCCTGTGACTAGACTACTGGCGGGGATAGTGCTGGTATAAAAAGAAAGCTCTTGTCTTAGGCCCTATGGCTTGCTTTCTGGCATTGAATTTGACGTACCACACTATCGCTAATGTACAGCTTACGTACTATACCTGTATATCTGCTCAAGTTTGTGAATGTACTACTTACTAAGCAAAACGTATCTACGTACGTATACGTATTTCTGTAGTTTGAGTCAACAAAGGAAGACTCCTTTCTTCACTCATTGAGAATGAGTATATAAAACCACTTCAGGCAAACAGTGTTTGAATTGAGCCTGTGTTTGTTTACAAATACGTAAATATTAAGTCCCACCCATTTTGCTTTCCGTTCACTTTTGTTTCCTATGTATATATACGTGTACAATTCACTGTGCCTTTAGCTTTTTAGCTTCATCAGTTTTGATTTGTACCTGCTTTCATATACGTATAAGCTTAGCGTACGTGTGTATACGTGCCATATATAAACACAACACACTGTACAACACATGCTTTGTGGTAAGGATTGGAGTCAAATATATACAGACTAAGGGGACTACAAAAGTGGCTTACACGCTACGCGGTTATTTCTTTCACTTTGTTTTCCGCGGTGGAAGAGTTTTCGTAGGTAGTGAGCTTTCTGATACTTAATACTTAAGCGACTCCCACCAGCAGGCAGCTCGTGTTAATTTTTTACATGGGGTATATATACTTGTGTTTTTCCTGCTGCGTCACGACGCAGCAGGTCTACTATAATCGGTTTTAAGAGTATGTTTTACACACACTTACACAGTTAATGATACAGCAGAGTATAAAACTGTGTATGAATAATGCTTCTACTGAATAAGCAAGCATTCACATGTCGAACTTGGAATACACGTTCGCAAAACCAGTTTTGCGTTTATTTCGCTTATTCTTATTCTTTGTCTTTGCTGTCAATGTTCATAATAGAGATGAGATCAGGGCCGAGAAAGCCCGGCCCGGCCCAGCCCGGCCCGGCCCGACGGGCCGGGCCGGGCCGCGCAGACCTGATGTCCAGTCAGGGCCGGGCCGGGCCGGGCCTGAGAAAAAATTGGTAAGGGCCGGGCCGGGCCGCACAGCTCCCAACAGAAAAAGCCCGGCCCGGCCCGGCTCTGTCCAGCCCTGCTAAGCCCTGACGTTTTTTACATATTAATCTATTGCACATTGTACCCTTTCCAATTCTAATAATTGTCTTTGCCTTCCTGACTTCAAATTTCTTGCTTTCTTTGCACCAAATGAGACTGCATGTGCCAAATATTGTTTGAGTTTGCGTACGGTTTTTCGAAATTTTAGATGATAATGAGTGCCTGTTTGTGTTTGTTTGTCTGCTTTTGAGTAACAAAAATTCAACCTACTATGTAACTATTTTAAACTCACCAAAACATTAAATCACTTCGGTAATTCGACCTCGGGGTAATTTAGTCTTCCGATTTAATTATTCTCTTGACTAACTTTCTTAGTAGGGTGGGATTCTGAAATATTCGTTATGCATAATTAATCTGGGAGAACATGTACTTTGGGTCTCGAAAATAAGATAGTAAGGCAGAACACATGATTGCACACGTCTCAAAACGCCATCGAAGAATTTTTTTAAAATTCAGGGCTTTTCAGGGCCGGGCCGGGCCGCACAGACCTAAACGGCACTCAGGGCCGGGCCGGGCCAGGGCCTGAAATTTTTGACACAGGGCCGGGCCGGGCCGGGCAGACCTAAATTTTGAACAGGGCCGGGCCGGGCCGGGCCTGAAAATTCGGCCCTGATCTCATCTCTAGTTCATAACACCAAAAATTTCCAAAAAAGGAATTCAATATGACTGCCGTTACAGGATGGAACAAAACTTGGAAGCTTCAGTCGCGGAAAGTTTGGGACTTGTAATCTGTTCATGTCCTTAAAATAGCCTGATTGCCGATGTTCGGTTCTAACAACGGTTATGAAAATAATCACTCCTTGAAGAATTTATAAATCTAAAAAAAACTTTGAATACATGGACTGTACCAAATTAAAATTCAATTCCATACACATTCAATTCAACAAGTTACCCCTTAAAAGGGGAATAATACCGCCGTAGAGTTTGGAATTTATGTGTTCAACGTTTTGTTTGTTTTCATCATACTGTTCTAGTGTACGTTGACGTTAGCTTTTGACTTGTTCCAATTCCCCGACATTTACCGTTTCTGAGACAAAAGAATGGGAGTATTTTATTCCCATTTGCCACTGCCAATTGTGAAACTAAAGTTATACTGGAAGAAGGATTCGATCTGTGTCCGTAACAGTGCGAAGCGGGCACCCTAGCCACTACACTACTCTGACTACGGCGATTTTATCGAGTAAACCGCGAGAGAGAAAGTTATCATTATCTATATATGTTTATTTTAAGCAATTTATTTTATCTAAATTCTGAAGCAAAGCAAAACTAATGGAATAAATTCAGTGCAAGCGCAAAATCAGTCTTTGCCCACGAAAATTGTAGCATCAGTTTTAGCTGTTTATTGATCTGTTAAACCTCTGCCAATCAAGTGACAGGCAAATAACGACCGATTTTCGGTAATATGAGAAAAGGCAGAGAGTGATCGTGTGCAAAACAATTTACAGGGAGTTGAAAATTAGCTAAATTGAATGTAATGATTCTCTAAAAATTGCAAAATCGTAGAAAAATTGTTGGGCAAAAAACCTGCGTAACAGGGACATGTGTTGAAGATAGGAAGGAAATCCTCCACGCCAAGCAATTTACATGCAAAACATATGAATTTAGATGGGTCAACCCATTACAAGTATACCGCCTCCGGCGGTATAAAAATTATTAGACTCTTATTATATTATATAAAGTGAGACTGAAATATTTTTCTTATAATCGTAAATTATTGCAGCTATTTTATGACGTCGTCCAAACGTTTTAGGGCTAAAGTTCTATTAAAAGTGCTTCTTTATGTAAAACTCATTTATGAAACCTGATTACTTTATGCTGCAAGCAGATTACATTAGCGTCCGTTTTGTGTCCGCGTTTTATACCTCGCGTCCGCGTCCGCAAATTATACCTTTCGTCCGCGTACGCGGATTATACCAAAAAGTGACGTCCGCTTTTTATACCTTACGTCCGCGTCCGCTTCCGGTTTTTATACCCCGAGTCCGCGTCCGCTTTTTATACTGGCCCATTAGCTCGACACCGTTAAATGGTCTTGTCGATACATAGCTCTAATTTAGCAGAAAGCACTTCCCTTGCAGATTGTCTTATGTGTATATATAATGTATATAAGTAGTGCCTAGTTGCTAGTTACGTAGTTCGTACAGATTTTTTATACCCCGAGTCCG
>JASAND010004999.1:0-67207 GCA_030248195.1 Trissonchulus latispiculum
CACCAAGGGATTCATTTGATACCACACTTGCAAACTTTTGGAAAAATCGATTTTGGACCGACCCTCACCCCTCACCAGGGCGCCACAGCTCGCAAGGGACACTTTGGAGGGGTCCTCCAATGACAAAAATGTTCGCCTGACCAAGGGCTTTCATTTAATACCAAACTTGGTAATTTTTTAAAAAATCAATTTTTGACCAGTCCGGACCCTGGCCAGGGCGCCACAGGCCGCTGGGGCCACTTTGGAGGGGTCCTCCAATGACAAAAATGTTCGCCTCACCAAGGGCTTTCATTTGATACCAAACATGGCCACTTTTGGAAAAATCGATTTTTGGCCATTTTGGACCGGTCCGGATCCTGGTCAGGGCGCCACAGGCCGCTGGGGCCACTTTGGAGGGGTCCTCCAATGACAAAAAATGTTCGCCTCACCAAGGGCTTTCATTTGATACCAAACATGGCCACTTTTGGAAAAATCGATTTTTGGCCATTTTGGACCGGTCCGGACCCTGGTCAGGGCGCCACAGGCCGCTGGGACCACTTTGGAGGGGTCCTACAATGACAAAAAATGTTAGCCTCACCAAGGGCTTTCATTTGATACCAAACTTGGCCACTTTTAGAAAAATCGATTTTTGGCCATTTTGGGCATGGTCCACGGTCCGGACCCCTGGCCAGGGCGCCACAGGGGTCCGGGCGAAACCTACTATAGCCTATGCTGTAGTGCTCCCGCACCCCACCCCAAACCCCAAATAAGAGAGACCTGCTCCCTGTAGATATTTCTGTAGAAGAGGTTAAAGTTGGAGTTGCGACACGGTAGGGCCCACCACCACCAGGGTGCCCCCCAGCCACATGGATAGGTCCTAGACCG
The DNA here is from genome assembly GCA_030248195.1 of Trissonchulus latispiculum. Taxonomy (NCBI): domain Eukaryota; kingdom Metazoa; phylum Nematoda; class Enoplea; order Enoplida; family Ironidae; genus Trissonchulus; species Trissonchulus latispiculum. Next base: position 865 of record JASAND010004999.1, read on the forward strand.
AAACTAATGGGCCATTTAGATTCACCATATAGGGGTTCCTATTCGAATACGAAACCTCAGCCCAGCAGCTCTTATGTATAGGGCTGCCTACTCCGTAGGCCCAGACCCCCCCTTTTACACGTTAACTAGTGACCCCCGGCCAGAAAACTACAGGGGACAGATCCAAAATTCATATACCCCATGGCAATCTAGACCATGGGGCCATGCTCCACGGCGAACCTCAGACCCATCGGCCTGCCCCAGTTCAAGTTTACTTGAACAGAAGGATTGACCATTTTTGAAAAAAACTATCTCCGAAAAAATCGAAATCCTGCTATGTACACAGACCTATGGGGGGGCCCTACCTACTCCATACTCATTTCCCCAAAAATGGGGAAAAAGTTGTTCAAAAAAAACCCCATATGGTATAGGAAATCTAAGACCTCCGACCCCTAGGGGGGGGGGGGGAAATGGAGAGAAAGTCGTGCATTGAAAAATTGAATCTGTCATATCTCAAAAACGGCTCGGCCGATTTTGCTCAAATTTGCACAGCATGTATCCCTCGTGAAGGGGTTTCTACTGGTAAAATATGAAGGCTCTACCTCAACTCCTCCGCCGGCAACAGGGGAAACTATGTTCCAAGAGGCCGCAATACGCCTTTTTTTCCCTATTCTAGGTAGTGCGCTGACGCGCACTACCTAATACGGGCGGATATTTCGGCAGTTGAAGACCCATCGTTGGTGATTATGCTGCCAAGATAGCAAAAACAATCAACGCATTCCAGGGCAAAGCCACCTATCAGGAGGTGTGGTGGCGCTAGCCACTTTGGTCCCATAACTTTGGTCTTGGCAACATTGATTTCTAGTCCCACGAATGCCGCAAACGTTACAACACGGTCTATCATCGCTTGCAGAGCCGGAACTGAAGTTGCCAGTAGAGCTACGTCATCGGCAAAATCCAGGTCTGTAATGATTTTGTGGCCGACTGCAACACCGAAAGTCGGATCGTCCATGGCATTCTTCAAAATCCAATCAATGCAGAAGTTAAAAAGCAGAGGAGCCGTTACCGATCCCTGCCGGACACTTGATGTTATATCGAACGGAGCTGTGTCCCGGCCATATACGCGAACTTTAGCCATTGTGCTGTTGTACAAAAGCTTCAAGATGGAGGTCAGCTTCAACGGAACACCTTCGCTTTCCATGATCTTCCAGAGTACTTCTCGATTTACAGAATCAAATGCTCTCGATTTACAGAATCAAATGCTGCAAGGAAGTCCACGAAGGCTACATAGGAAGGCCTTCGATACTCGTGCCTTGTCTCCAGGAGTTGACGAAGAATCTGATCGATACAACCTCTTCCCGGCCTGAATCCAGCTTGGTTTTCGCGTTGTCCTGCCCGCTCCCGTTCTACACGTAAACGTTCCAATATAATGATTTCCAATATTTTGAAAGCTACAATCAAGAGGGAGATGCCGCGATAGTTCTTGCAGAGTTTCCTGCCTCCCTTTTTGAATAAGGGAACAATAATAGCAGTATTCCAGTCATCGGGGATAGCTTCATCTATCCAGACTAGACTCAGTAGCCGATGAATACATAGGACAAGATGGTCACCTCCGCATTTAAACAACTCCGCCATGATTCCGTCATCTCCAGCAGCTTTGCCATTCTTCTGAGTTTTGATAGCTTTCCTCACTTCGGGCTCACATTATAAAGTGTAGGAGGATCAGTGGACATAGAATAAAACCCTTCGACTTCCATGGGTGGATGCTGGACAGCAGCCCCATTAGCTGGCGGATTTAGTAAGCAGCTGAAATGACGTTTCCATTCATGAAGTCTTTCCTCGGGTTCACTGATTGGCTGCCCATTGTTGTCATTGATTTGTTCGCTTGGTCCAGCTTTACTACCCTTATCTTCTCGTAGCAATCGGAATAGCTTCTTCGAGTCTCCTACACGCGACGCATAGCCTGGTTCATCTCTGAGGCCCTGTTTTCCCAGTACTGGTTCAGATCCAGGCGAATTGACGCTTTCAACTGTTGTTTTGCTGCTTTTCTCTGCAGAGGATTCATTCTGACCTGATTGCTACGAAGGTTGTCCGCAGCACTGATTGTGGGCGCTGAAATCCAAGGTGTCTGACGTCGTCTGACCAGCCCTAGACAGTTATCCGCAGAGGCTGCTATACTGTCCTTTAGTGCAGCCCATGCTGCAGGAACAGTGTCAAGATCGTCAAAATTAGATAACCGTTCCCTGAGATCGTGCTGAAACGCAAGGAGGTTTTCAGGTACCTTCAGCTTGTCCACGTCATAGCGACGCCTCCTGAGCACTCGGTCAGTCTTCAGTTTTAAACGAATCCTCGCCTTGATCAGTGCATGATCGCTCGAGTGACAGTAACCCCAATACGAACGGCTATCAAGAACACTAGAACGCCAACGTTGTTTGATTAAGATGTAGTCAATTTGGGAGGTTGTATTTCCATCATTGGATCGCCAAGTAGAACAATGAACTGGCTTATGCTTGAAACAGGTGTTAGAAGCGATAAGAGAGAAGTGATTCAGCAGTGCTGCTAGCCTGTCCCCGTTGTCATTCCTGGTACCGAGAGCATGCGGACCGATCCATCGCCTTTCAGCTGCATCAACCGAACGGCCTAGGCGGGCATTAAAGTCACCACCAACCAACAGTATATCACGCCTCGGTACAGCTCGTAGAACTGAGCTGAGATCTTCGTAAAAGTCGTCTTTCGATATGTCATCAGCCGCTTCAGTTGGCGCATACACAGCTATGATGGAAAGACTAAGCGGCTTAGTAGCAATTCGCAGTCTAGCTATCCGCGGGCTGATTGGATGGAATTCACAAACTGAGCTAGCCAGCTTCGCAGACACCGCAATGGCAACACCGTGGAGACCGGATCCATCTGTGGGACCTGAGTGGTAGACGGTGTACTGCCCAGACTCGGGGGAGAGTCCTCGGATCGCAATACTGCCGCTGTCAGCAATTCTGGTTTCACTGAGACAGGCAACATCAATGCGATAGCAATTTAGAGACTCAGCAATGGTAGTTTGGTGCACTGTACCAACAGCTGTTCTTACGTTCCAGGAGGCAAAACAGAGTTCACCTTTAGCAAGATTTCTTGGGTACGCCGCTCGCATATTTCTCGCCGGAACCGCGACGCCAGCCACCGGCGCGTCGCCTGCCGGGAACGCCGTAGTATTGGTCTGAGAAGAATTAAGAGACATTTACCATATATAGTGTTTCATGGAATAGGATAGACCTTACTGGGTTTCCTGCTCCGATAAGGCCGACTTTTATTCGTGGTTTGTCACCCACTAGTCTCTGATCGGTTACCCGCTATGAACCCAATTACCGAAGAGACAGCTCAGCATTTTGTAGAAGTGCGGTTCGAGACCAACCGTACCCCACCGGCTCCTTCGATAACGGGGATGCGCCCACCTACTTCGCCAGATAACAAAACGCTATCTGCCCACGTTGCTCCACGTGGAGGCATCGGTTGGACGACTTGACCGCTGGAGCGCTCGACTTATCCGTAATTCCGTTGTCCCAGCACTGAGCAGCGCAAGGGGTTCACTGGACGAATATCAGAGTCCCTCGAGCAATTTTTTACAACATTTCCTCACAAGAAGGAAATGCTGTCCCCAGACAGCCTAAACGCAACGCAACGTATGTACGCATGTACTGAGAGAATAAGGGCAAAAACCAAAACTTTCTTATCTTTACACCTAAAAATCCGAGACTGGTCCCAGAATGTTAAAGAGCACGAAAATAATGTATTTTGGAAAGTTTCATCCACTTTCATGAAGAATTGAAGCTTGAAGGGTTGAATTTACACAAAGCGATACCAGCACCTTAAAGGATCCCTTTCAACAGTGTGCAATTATTAAAGGAAGCGTGAAAAATACCACCGGGATGGCCGCAAGGTGATTACGTAAACGCACGTACGTGGTGGTCAACGTCGAGCCCATAGACCATAGTGATTACTTGTCACTTCCATCGGTTTCGGCAATACGCCAATTGAAATGAGCGAAGTAGATTTACTGTATATGCCCATACCCCCAATCAAATTCGAAAATACGCTGTTTGAAGGGTTTGACCAGTGGTCACTTCCATCGGTTTCTGCTATAAGCCCATTGAAACGAGCGCAGTCGATTTATTATATATGCGCCTAACCAAAACGCAGAAAACGCTGTTTTAGGCCGTTTGACCAGTGCTGAGGCCGTAGTGAGCAGTGGTCATTTCCGTCGGTTTCGAAAATATGCCAATTGAAACGAGCGTAGTCGATTTACTATATATGGCCCCAACCAAAACGCCGAAAAACGCTGTTTTAGGCTGTTCGACCAGTGTTCTATAGGGCCCCTAGGCCGTAGTGACCAGTGGTTACTTTCGTCGGTTTCGAAAATATGTCCACTGAAACGAGCTCAGTCGCTTTACTACATATGCCCCCGACCAAACGCCGAAAAACGCTGTTTTAGGCCGTTTGACCAGCGGTCAATAGGGCCCCTATGCCGTAGTGACCACTGGTCACTTCCATCGGTTTCGGCAATATGCACATTGAAACGAGCGTAGTCGATTTACTATTTACGCCCCCACCAAAACGCCGAAAAACGCTGTTTTAGGCCGTTTGACCAGTGGTCAATAGGACCCCTAGGCCGTAGTCTGTGTTATTTTTCGTCCGAACTTTTTGCGGTCCGTGGCGCAGTGCCCCAAAATTTTTTGCGTAATTTGGAAAAAAATTGCGCCACTCCTGTTTTCGCTCAAAAAACCGATTTTTGTGTTATTTTATATATACTTTATTTAACGTTTTAAAGCATTTTAAATGCTTAATTTATCGTTTCGCGACGCCAGAGAGGAGCCTTCGAAAATTTTACTCAATTCTTAGCGCGAAAGTGGGTGAATAGAATATATATACATGAAACATTTAGAAATTTGTTGAAAATTGGACTTCGGAACTGTGAGTGTGTTTTTGCAAGAAGTTTGTCTTCTGAAAAATTTTTTCGCGATTTCACTATCTTGTTTTCGACATATATTATGTAGGGGCGCGATAGCGCCCCTACATAATATGGGTGTAAAGGCGTCTGCGCGTCCCCTGGAGACCGTGTGGGCCTGGTGCCAGCTAATTAGAGGTCCGGGAGGGGTAAAAAGGTTACCATCGTAAAGTACTCGAGTAGTACTACAAGTATCACCATACTTTTGGTTAAAATTCGGAACTTCGAAATTTTGCACTAGGCGATAGTTACCGTGCGGTTTTTTTTTTCTCGGTTAATAACGCTTATTGGAAGTGCATTTTCTAGCGAAGTGTTGGAACGATGTGGGCATTTTGGTCCAATGCTACTATGATATGTTGGTAGACAGTATCCCCCCATGCTACCAAACGAAGGTCATTTTGGCACTCGGCCAACTTTGGCTCTGTGCCAAGGCCCTAAAGTCGGACTTTCGCTATTTTGGCACTTCGGTTGAAATCAACTTTTTTTCACAGGCTAGCAGCTAGATCGGTTTGGTTTATTTTATTTGAATATTTGGGACTATGCGCTCAAAGTAACGAGGGGATTTTTTAATTTCGCTCTATAGCTTTCAGGAGATGGGCCCAAACGTTGCATTTTTTTGGCGTGTTTGGGCGAAAAGTTTCCAAGACCCACTTTCACTAGAAATGGCATAAAAGTCACTAAAAATGGCGTTTTTCGGCCTTGGGGTGGTGCCCATATATAGTAAATCAGGGTCGCTGAAAACGATGAGCATACTGCCGATACCACCCGAAGTGACCACTGGTCAGCATGGCTCCCGTGGTTCCTCGCCCAGGGTCAAAGTTGGGAAAACTCCCTTTTTTACAAGAAATGGCCTAAAAGTCACTAAAAATGGCGTTTTTCAGCCTCGGGGTGGTACCCATATATAGTAAATCGGGGTCGCTGAAAACGATGAGCATACTGCCGAGGTCGGTGGATGTGACCCCTGACCCACAGCGCCCACCCACAGTGGGTCCGGTGTGGGTCAAAAATGAAAGTCTTCAAAAGTTGTCAAGTTGGGTATCAAATGAAAGCCCTTGGCGAGGCGATCAACTTTTGCCATTATACCACCCACGAAAAGTGGCCCCACCGACCTGTGGATGGGTACCCCACCCACAGTGGGTCCGGTGTGGGTCAAAAATGAAAGTCTTCAAAAGTGGTCATGTTTGGTATCAAATGAAAGCCCTTGGCGAGACGATCAGCTTTTGTCATTATGCCACCCACAAGAAATGGCCCCACCGACCTGTGAGTGGGTGCCCCACCCACAGTGGGTCCGGTGTGGGTCAAAAATGAAAGTCTTCAAAAGTGGTCAAGTTTGGTATCAAATGAAAGCCCTTGGCGAGGCGATCAACTTTTGTCATTATACCACCCACGAAAAGTGGCCCCACCGACCTGTGAGTGGGTGCCCCACCCACAGTGGGTCCGGTGTGGGTCAAAAATGAAAGTCTTCAAAAGTTGTCAAGTTGGGTATCAAATGAAAGCCCTTGGCGAGGCGATCAACCTTTGCCATTATACCACCCACGAAAAGTGGCCCCACCGACCTGTGGGTGGGTACCCCACCCACAGTGAGTACCCCACCCACAGTGGGTCCGGTGTGGGTCAAAAATGAAAGTCTTCAAAAGTGGTCATGTTTGGTATCAAATGAAAGCCCTTGGCGAGGCGATCAACTTTTGTCATTATGCCACCCACAAGAAATGGCCCCACCGACCTGTGAGTGGGTGCCCCACCCACAGTGGGTCCGGTGTGGGTCAAAAATGAAAGTCTTCAAAAGTGGTCAAGTTTGGTATCAAATGAAAGCCCTTGGCGAGGCGATCAACTTTTGTCATTATACCACCCATAAAAAGTGGACCCACCGACCTGTGGATGGGTGCCCCACCCACTGTGGGTCCGGTGTGGGTCAAAAATGAAAGTCTTCAAAAGTGGTCATGTTTGGTATCAAATAAAAGCCCTTGGACTTTTGAGCTTTTGAGGACTTTTGAGGCGACCCATGGCTGACCAGATCTAGTTCAACTGGTTCAAAGTTGAAGCTGTTCCTGGTTCAAGCTGCTGGAAATAGCTGGAAGGTTAAAATTTTGCATACAAATTGCCTACGGCATTTTTCAAGCTCCTTATATAAATAAGCACACTACTGGAAAGGGAACCTTTAAAACGACAGAAGGACAAGTAATTAAAATGCTCCTCCGGAGCATGAAAAAGTAATATGGGTGGTGGTGAGGTTGTAAAATCAAGAGAGGACTAGTCTTAAAAATGCTTAATATGGGGCTAGGTTCAAAAAAAGAAGAGGACTAGGTTGTGGGCGAATTAATATGGGCACAGCTTCGCCGAGCAACCCATATTCGCGGGCTTTCACGCTTCGCCATGGCGATTTTCATATACAAAGCGATTAATGTCAGTCAATAACAACAATTCCAGCAGTTCAACAATCGCTGCAAGTTGCTTGATAAAAAGTTAGATTAGCTAGGTATATATATATATATATACGTAAACTATATATATAGTAATTTGGTTGTGCTGGACTACGGCAAGCAACGAGAAAAAACCAAGGCTATGTTTGTAAAGCTAGCGGTTCAATGGAAATAGAAGATCGTCGGAACTCGGAGAGTCCTGAAATTATCGTTGAAATATAGACTTTTCTTATAAATGGTTAAAATGCACAGTAAATATTAAGAGTTTGTTGAAAGAAATGTTTGCTTCCATTAAAACTCGTTAATCAGAGTTGTATATGTTATTTACGCACCGTAACTAAATCTGAACACTGGTATACGTTTGTGTATGTGTATAACTTTTTCAGTCCGCGAATATGGGTTGCTCGGCGAAGCTGTGCCCATATTAATTCGCCCACAACCTAGTCCTCTTCTTTTTTTGAACCTAGCCCCATATTAAGCATTTTTAAGACTAGTCCTCTCTTGATTTTACAACCTCACCACCACCCATATTACTTTTTCATACTCCGGAGGAGCATTTTAATTACTTGTATAAATAAATGATTACAACGTATTTTGATTATTTAACATTATGTCGTTTTGACGACATTAAAGAAAAATCAGAGATGAATACGCTAAAGAAAGAACGCTAATGTTGAAGCTGGGAACGAAATAGAACAATTACGTAGATGCGCCGAAGGCGCAAAGATTTTTCAAGAATGTCTTTTGTAGTTCAAAACTTTTCAAGAAATTAATAAATAGTTGATTCAGAAACCGTCCATTTTCGTGTGTTCCAAGAAAAGTGTGCGGCCACGTGCGAGGGGTAAGTTTCGTAGAACTGAACAGATTATATACATCTACAACTTTTAATCAACGTACGGTTCCTGCACTTGATGTGTTGTATAAAATGCTTTGATGCCCCAAACAATTTAGCAAAGGCACTTTTGAGTTATATAGTGGAAAACAAAACATAGCTGATACAATACAATGCTTTAGCATCAACATCAATCAACAACAAACAACCTTAAAGTTTTGGAGTAAACTCAAATAAGCAAATGTACACACAAGGCGGGGGTCTGGGGGCGGCAGCCCCCAGCAAAAATTAGGAGAATTTTAAAATTTTTGACTCCGAATCGCATTTTTAAGCATATTTTGGCTCAAATTTTTGCGTACTGTGGCGCAATGGCCCAAAATTTTTTGCGTATTTCAGAAAAAAATTGCGTAATTTCGCAGTTTGTGGCGCAAAAAAACCCAGGCCGTAGTGAATAGTGGTCACTTCCGTCCGTTTCGAAAATATGCCCATTGAAACGAGCGTAGTCGATTTACTATAATATATGCCCCCTACCAAAACGCCGAGAAACGCTGTTTATAGTGAGTTTTCCCAACGTTGACCCTGGGCGAGGAACCACTGGAGCCATGCTGACCAGTGATTGTTATCGGCAGTATGCTCATCGTTTTCAGCGAACCCGATTTACTATGGGTACCACCAAAAGGCCAAAAAACGCCATTTTTAATGACTTTTATGCCATTTCTAGTGAAAGTGGGTCTTGGAAACTTTTCGCCAAAACAGGTGAAAAATGCAAAGTTTGGGCGTATATGTCGCAGTCTAAAAGCATTTTCCGTCTAATTGCAATTAGACGGAGAATTTCAGTCTAATTGCAATTGGGCTAGTCTAATAGCATGAGACTGAGCGAAATGCTGTTAGACTGAAAATTTTCAGTCTAATTGCAATTAGACGTACTATTGTTCGTCTAATTGCAATTGGGCGAACAGAGCCTCGTCTAATTGCATTTTGATTTAAAATCCTTTGGTTAATGTATAAGAACCGCGCTTCACTGTAACTGTATACGTAGAAGGGCACAGAAAGTCAAAAATATATTCTAAGAATAGCTTTAAAAACATAGTAGAAATACTTTTCGTTTAGATATTTAAAACTTGAAGACTTTAAAGGATTTAAAGGATACTCCAAAGGATTTTGAAAACATAGTAGAAATTATCTACAATTTATTAGAATTTGAAGACTTCCAAAAGCTTAAAATTTCAAATTTTGACCAGTCGAACTAATATTTGGATATCAAATTTCTATACAATTTTTTTACAATATTTTTATATTATACTTACACGAACTTTTTTATTATTGCACAGAAATCCTCAAAGTAATAAATTGGTTAAAATAAAAAAGTAACAGTATATAATATTCTTTGGAAACGGTAACAGAAATTCACAAATAAATGCGAAACCCCACAAAACCAAAACCTTTTATGCAATAAAAATAGATTTTCTTGTTAAAATTATTTCCTCCCCCCAGTTAAAATAGCTAAAAAATGCTTAAAAATGGGTAAAAATCCGGCGAAGCCGGAAAACGTTTTCAAAATTTACCCTCAAAACCCTATTTTTCCTGGCATTTTAGAGTTCTGGGGGGGGAAGGCCCGAATCCTGGGGGGGCGACCCACCCCCCCCCCCTGTAGAAAAAGCCAGCCCACTCCACAGTGCTCAATGCTTGCAAACCAAATTAAAGTTCGATTGGTCAAGGTTTGAAAGTTTTAAGCTTTCGGATGTCTTAAAATTAAAAGCAAATTATATATAGACGTGTGCACTAATAAAGTCTTCAAGTTTTCAATATCTAAACGAAAAGTATTTCTAATTTGTTTCTAAAGCTATTCTTAAAATATCTTTTTGACTTTCTGTGCCCTTCTCCGTATACAGTTACAGTGAAGCGCTGTTCATATACATTAAGCAAAAGATTTTATATCAAAATGCAATTAGACGAGGCTCTGTTCGCCCAATTGCAATTAGACGAACAATAGTACGTCTAATTGCAATTAGACTGAAAATTTTCAGTCTAACAGCATTTCGCTCAGTCTCATGCTATTAGACTAGCCCAATTGCAATTAGACTGAAATTCTCCGTCTAATTGCAATTAGACGGAAAATGCTTTTAGACTGCGACATATATATCTCCTGAAAGCTACAGAGCGAAATTAAAAAATCTCCCTCGTTACTTTGTGTGCATTGGCCGAAATATTCAAATAAAATAAACCAAACCGATATGGTTGCTAATCTGTGAAAAAAGTCCACCACAACCGAAGTGCCAAAATAGCGAAAGTCCGACTTTAGGACCTTGGCACAGAGCCAAGATTGGCCAGATGCCAAAATGACCAAAAAAGGTAGCGTGGGGGATACTGTCTACCAACATATAACAGTAGCATTGGACCAAAGTGTCCACAACGTTCCAACACTTCGCTAAAAAATGCCCTTCCAATTAGCGTTATATAATCAAACGCAAACTAACAAGCCAACGTTGCCAAGTGCAAAAATGACTTGATTAATGATACTTGAAGTAATTACTTGATTAAGTTGAGAAAGGTTTATATATGCAAAATTATAATAAACAAGTCTAATTGGAAATTTTTGACCCCCGCGCAAAATTTTCGTTGGCTGTATAGGCCACGGTCACATCCATTGCCCATGTATGGACCAAAATTCCCACAACGTTCCAACACTTCGCTAGAAAATGCTTTTCCGAAAAGCGTTATTCACCTAGAAAAAAACCAAACGCTACCTAACTGTTGCCAAGTTCAAAAAATTGAAGTTTCGAATTCGTACCAAAAGTATGGTGACACTTGTAGTACTACTCGAGTACTTTACGAATGGATGGTAACATTTTTACCCCTCCCGGACCTCTAATTAGCTGGCACCAGGCCAACACGGTCTCCAGGGGGCCGCGCAGACGCCTTTACACCCATATTATGTAAATACGAACTGCCTCTATCTTTTTAAGATGACAACCTTTTGTTGTTTCCCAGGTTTTAGCAAAAAATGTTTTCCTTGTCTATTTCGCCACCTTCGTAGTGTAAAGAAGAGTACCCAATTTCACCATTTTTGGAAATTATTTCCAAGGAGCAATAAATAATTTTTAATCTTAAGCAATAGAGCGTGTTATATGTTGTCCTTAGTTAGTTAGTCCTCCTATCCTAACGAAATGTTAAAACCATTATCAAGGAAATAACCATGCGCATCATAGAAAAAATTGAAAGCCCAGGATTGCGGCTTCTGATGCTATAAACGATTTTATTTAATTTATTTAATAGTCGTAGTATGCAACAAAAATTTACTCTTTATGCTAAGATGCTACAACAACTGGGTTTATTTTACGGGGGGGGGGACGGGCCCCCCCACTTTTAGGGTTCCCGCCACTCGAGTACCTCCCCGCCACTCGGCCCCACCCCACTTATTGGGCTTCCCCCCCACTTACCCAAAGGTGCCCAGAAATTGCCAAATTTTTAGGATTTTTGGTCAAAATTTTCAAAATTTTTCCGGCGTCGTCGGAAATTTTTGATCACAAATTGCCTTTTTTGGTACTAGAACTTGATTTTTGAGCAGTTTTAAGCATAATTATAGCAGTGTATGTGGAAAACAGGCTATTTATACAGCATTTTTAGCATTTTTGGACCATTTTATTCCCCCCCACTTTTTGACCTCCCCCACTTATTTTTGCCTAAAATAAACCCATAACAACAACGTGGCTTCTTGGAGTTTCAGTAGCAAGTAGTGTTTCCCCGCCTTAACTTTTACTAATCCATCTTCCTTGAACATAATACTGTGCATTAATTTTTGTTTAAGCGTAAGGCTTGCCGTTTTTGAGCGTTTGCTGTTTGTCGACTGCATGTATAATGCTGAGCTTATTCTAGTGTGAAGTTGGCGGTCATCCCATAACCGACTTTCCCCAGCAAAATTCGCCTCCAAATCAGAGGGTGTCGCTTTTGGCAAAGTTTGTCTTGAAAAGTTTGCTCAGAACGCTAAATTTGCAAAAAACTTTCTTCTTCGCCGGACATTTTTCCTCAATTTTTGCCTTTTTGTTGACCATTAAATCTGCCGATTTTTCTGCGATTAAAATCAGCTTTTACAGTGTGTACTAGAAAAATAGCGCTATTTTATATAAGTCCCTCCAAATCCTTGCCCTTCGGACTTTTGTGCCGCTCAAGACAAAATTCCTAGAATAAGCCCAGAAATGCATGGTAAATTTTGCATGTGCATCCATCTACTGATTGAATGAAACTGAATAGATTTATATCGAATTAAAATTTAAAGCTTAATGCTTAAGGTTTGTAGACAGTTTCAAAATAATTTTATCAGGTTCAAAGCATTTCTTGTATATGTTTCTGCATAATTTGCTTGGCATGTTTTATTCAGTCATTTTTGTTTTCTATCCGCAGTTCTAAATCTAGGATATGTATGTATGTTTGGATTTTTGAATTTCGTAATTTTCTTGTAGGAAAAAATGATATTTTGTCCTCTGATTGCAAACGTTATCATTACTTAATTACGTTTTGTTTTGCCCTTAAAATAGAGAGAGAGAGAGAGAGGCTTTGCTGAACGTTTCAATTTTCAGTAGACATGGTGTAGGGAGGTTGACGTTTGTTTTGCAGGAGATGTGCTGAGCTCGCCCTGGAAGATATGGCTCAATATTTGGTGAATGGTGAAGGTGAAGTTGCAGTAAGGTTGCAGTTACCTGCTTTTCCTATATTAGACTTTTTCTCTTTTTTCACTTTTTGCTCTTGCTTGTATTTAGTGCCGCATACTGTGGATTTCTTGTATATATATATATATATATATATATATATATATATATATATATATACAATGATTTATTACTAGAACTAGAGGCTAGGGGAAAGCTTTCTATTTCGTGTTTTGTTGTGTGCGTATTGTTTCGTTCTGTTTCATGGAATTTGCTTTGTTTAACGGCCCTTTCAGGGAAGAATTAATCGGATTTAAATTTAGCTCTATCCTTTTCATGTTAAATTATTTGACAGTTACAAAAGGGTCGGTCATGCATGGGTGGAGTTAAACGATCTAAAGGAGTTTATTTTAACTTTACTACACTACTCTGTTCTTTGCTAAAAAGTCCTCAAGTTGTGAAATAACGAAAGCAGCTTTCCTAGTCTAGGAGTTTTGACAATCGTCGAAATATAATGTTCCTAAGAACTAAGGAACAGCAATACAAACCCTGCATTGCCAAAGATTCTTCCATTGCTGTCAACTTCCTGTTTGGTGCTGATCTGAGCTTTTTTAGAAGGGGGGCGTTGGGGCCCCCCCACTTTTGGGCTTCCCCCACTCGACCCCTTCCCCCGACCCGGCCCTACCCCCCCCCCTTTTTTGGCTTCCCTCCACTCACTATAATGTGCCCAGAAAATGCCTAATTTTAAAGATTTTTGGTCAAAATGTTCAAAAGGTTTCCGGCTTTGCCGGATTTTTTTGGTAGAAATTCATCTATTTTGGTATTCAAACTTAATTTTGAACACATTTTAGCATAGTTCTAGCAGTATGTGTGGAACGCAGGCTGTATTTTTAGCATTTTTAGCCCATTTTATCCCACCCCCCCCCCTTCGGATCCTATCACCGGTAGTGGGGGTTGCGATTTCAGGCCACTTTGGATAATGGATCCCCCACTTTAATTTTGGGTTCACCCACTAGCGTGGGGGCGGCTCCCCCAGGTCCCCCTAGTGGGGAGTCCCATCCACTTCCCCACCATCACTTTTTTGTCTACAAAAAGCCCAGATCGGAAACATTAAACATTTTGCATTCACAGTTTTAATATTGTAGAACACATACATTCCTGTGAGCAGGCCCTCACCCCAGAATTTTGAAAAGGGAAGTCCAAGGTCAAATGCAAAGGGGTCTGGGAGGCGGATCCCCCCAAAAGTTGAAGGATTTTTTCATTTCTGCCGTGAAATCTTACATTGGACGTTGTTTAATTCTTGCAAAACGTCGATTATCGCGCCGAAGACGCGAAAAATATTTTTAAAATTTGCAAGTTTTACTATGGAATTAGCTAAAGTTTTTTCTTTTTTCCACCCAAAAGAGGGTCCAGACCTTTTGACTACCCCTAGGTGTGGCCTTATATTTTGGGTATCTTGATACGTATGCGTCTGTATTTATTAGTGTCTTTCTGCTATAAAGCTCTTTGTGCTCGTTTACGAGGTATATCTGTACTCTTCATTACCATTTTTGATATTTTTTTAATTTTGCAGATCTTTGATGCGACCAACACTACCCGGGAAAGAAGAAAGTTGTTGGTTGAAACGTGTACCAAGAAATATGGATTCAGAATATTTTTCTTAGAATCAATATGCGATGATCCGAAAGTCATTGATCAGAATATTGCGGTAATGCCTAAAGAAAAATATGCTATATGAGTGGTTGCGTATTCTGACAAATTTAGCTTGTTTCTTCAAGTGCAAATAAATTTTTACAATACGTACGTATACATACATGAGAGTTCAGCGGCGTCTGAGATAACAATGTATAACGAAACAGTGTATACCTTCCATCCCGTTGTATACCTATTATTCGCTTCCATCCCGTTGATCTCCCTCATCGCAGGATTCTGTTCTCGCATGAAAAGACGGCCGTTTGTTGTGGTTGTATCCCTTTGTGCCGGTGTTTTAAAACTGCGTCACTGTCTTAATTTTTGTAGATGGAAGGAGATCGGTGCATAAAGTTTTGAAGCTTATAACGATTATACAATATTTGCTCCCTTATTTATATTATATAAAATTAACGTTTAACCAACTAAATGAAACTAAATGAAAACTGATTAGTATTGCCGACTATTTTCGCTGCAGCCTTTTAGATTTGAACAGCTATACATCAGGTGAATATTTATGCCTTCTCCGAAAAACCCCCCCAAAGGAAAAATTTCCTCTGGGGCAAATGGGGGGAAAGGTAGGGGATTGGGGAAAAACAGCAAGTTGGAAATTGAAAAATGTGATAACGTTTTTTTTGTTTTTTTTTTTTTTTTTTTTTTTTGGGGGGGGGGGGGGGGGGGGGGTTTTTTTTTTTATTTTTTTTTTTTTTTTTTTCCCCTATATTATAGGGGGGCGCGATAGCGCTCCCCTATAATGTGGGTGTAAAAGGCTCAGCGGTGCCCTTAGAGACCCGTTCGAGCACCGTGCCAGCTAAATACTCAACCAAACTAGACAAATTTGGTATCGTTGGAATTAGCACGACGTGTACAACAAGTAGCAAAAAAGTTTTGGTCAAAATTTTCAACTTTGAAAATTTTCGATTCCGGACAAGTTAGTTTCGTCTGTTACTTTTTTCGGTGTAAGTCACGCTTGGACAAGCAGTTTTAGTCTAACTCACAAACTGAACGATCTGGGCATTTTCAGCCGGTGAAGTTTGGTTTTTCTGAGAGTAGTATATGTGTTAATGTACCTTTTGGACAATTTTCCGCTACCCGGCCCGGCCGGCCACCTGTGCGGCCGGCCAAAGGTGGCCTGACCGCTAAGATGCCAAAAAAGGCCAATTTTGTGTCACGGCTACAGGGCTCAGGGAACAAGCTAGAGAGACGCGGCTTGTTGCATAAGAAACTTTGGGATGGGTAGCGTGTCATAACGAGGGCGATTTTCGATATCTGTCCGGGATCGTTCAGGCGGCCGGCCCAAAGTTGGTCCGGCCAAATAGCCATTTTGGAAACATTTAGTCCCAACTGTACAGGAAATAGTAAAAAATAGGCCTAAACATGCTGTTTTGGGCCATATAGTGGGACGCATGTAAGGGTTATCGGGGTCGCTGAACACGATGAGCATAGTCGCAGCGCTGTGCGGTGCTGCTATCGTGCTGTACTGTTATGCAGCAACCATAGCACGCTGTCTGTAGACTTACTGTAAACGGCTAAACATATGAAACTTGATAATTGTGTCTGTAGTAAGGGGGAACTGTAGGTATGTTAGTTGGTGCACTCTCTAGCTTCCACCGTGCTGTATGTGCTGTCCCAAACACAGCACCGTCGATAACAAGTTATTCGTTTGTCACTGGTATTTGAAATTCGGCATACAGATAGTTTAGGGCATGACAAACTATTATAGATACGTTTCGTATACGTATTACGATGTTACTATATGGTTACGCTGCAGTAGAGTGCTGCAGAAGTACAGCACGGCCTATAACTAACTACAGATAACTTGCAATCGTCTGAAATTCTGCATGCACGTGCAGAATAGCATTGGAAATCATGCCGTATAAGTATCCTTTTTGGCAGTGACGTTTGCGTCTAGTTGCGCTGCAGTAGAGTGCTACTGAAGTACAGCACGGCCTATAACTAGCTACACAAAAGTTGCAATCGTCCGAAATTTTGCTTATTAGTACGGCAGAGCATTAGAAATAGTGCCGTACAAGTTTCCTTCACTGGCAGTACAGTTTGCACCTGGTTGCACTGCAGTAGAGTACTGCGGAAGTACAGCACGGCCTATAACTAACTACAGATAACTTGCAATCGTCTGAAATTCTGCATGCTCGTGCAGAATAGCATTGGAAATCATGCCGTATAAGTATCCTTTTTGGCAGTGACGTTTGCGTCTAGTTGCGCTGCAGTAGAGTGCTGCTGAAGTACAGCACGGCCTATAACTAGCTACAGATAACTTTCTGCAACTTTCTAAAATATTCTTATTTGTAGCGGATGAGGGTTTTTCTGCCAAAATCAAGAAAAATGGACAAGTTGATACTTTTCAAGCTTCTTTGTTCTTTGGCTTCGTTGACTGTTACGTAATTATTGGGAGAATTTTTAAAGTTTCTTTCATAAAGCTTTTACATTTTGCTTAAGGTTTACTGAGAACCTTAAAAATGAAATAGGACAAGAATGAAAATGCTCCGATGGATCATGAAAAATGCAATATGGGTGACACTGGGTTTTAAGCGGACAGAGGACTAGGTTTTAAGACGTTACTATGGGAGAGGCAGGTTGTAAATGCCAGGAGGACTAGGTTAAAAGCGCACTAATATGGACCAGCTTCGCTGAACAACCCATATTCGCGGGTACGCATGCTCCACTATTACCATTATTGTCTTAAGTTCTAAATTCGTCAGCTTTCCAGGCGAGCTTGCTGATTTTGAAATATTATGCTTTATATACTTAAAGCGTTTTATACTGAGCTGCCAGAGCGGGATTTGTGACACCAATTTTACTGCATATGTTGTATTAAGTGTTGGATTATATGCATTAATTAAATTAAGTTGGGTTGTAAGTTGTATTAATTATGTAATTATTATGTACTACGAATACAACTGTTGCAGACGCAGAGCTATGCTCACAAATTGGTAAACTGTTACTGAAGAACTGCCACCAGCATCAGTCCGGGCAATTTCGCGAATATGGGTTGTTCAGCGAAGCTGGTCCATATTAGTGCGCTTTTAACCTAGTCCTCCTGGTATTTACAACCTGCCCCTCCCATATTAACGTTTTAAAACCTAGTCCTCTGTCCGCTTAAAACCCAGTGTCACCCATATTGCATTTTTCATGCTCCATCGGAGCATTTTTATTCTTGTATAATTTTGTTAGTGTTCCGCTTAGCGGTTATTTCTGAGAATTCGCTAAATTTGATTGATACGGCGATACGGCAGCGGGCCTAGAACTGCATACACAGTTAAAATAAGAAACGCAAGCCAGTATTCCATATTTACGTAAGCATACGCAATTATTCCTTGTATTTATTTTTTAAGCAATAGCGTGATGGGCACTGGATATCCGGATATCCGGATAATTTTTATATCCGGATAATATCCGATTTGAGAAAAATATCCGGATATCCGTGAACGTTTCAGTCAAAACAATGAAAAATTAGCAAATTTTTGACAAAAATTTTAAAATATTATTGAAAATATTTTTGAAACGAAGGTTGAGGCTTGGTTGCATGATAGACATTCCAGCCTGCCGAAAAATTGACAGAAAAATTAACTGCAAAATCGAAAAAATTTCTTGAAGTTAAGTTTGGAATAGGCGGATAACCGGATATCCGTTAACGCAAAATAGGCGGATATCCGGATATGACAAAATATCCGGTGCCCATCAGCATGAAGTTTTCCTGTTTTAGTTCGTCTGCGTTTGGCTGCAGAACATAGCTGTGAAAACAAACGCTTAATTCCGCCAAAGAACAACTAGGTTTATGACTACGATAGTTTCATGAACTGGACGAATTGCTAGTTAGCTAGCTAATAAGAAACCGTAATCACCATTTTCAGCAGCTTTTGAGATGTGTTGTATTCGTTCGTCGCTATGCTATGCTGTGCTCACAAAAACAAATACAAGCTAGAGATGCCCCGTTAACAGTATGAAAGGAACTGCAAATTTGATACGTAATAGTGTCAATTCATTGATGCTTTAATATTGTTAAATCGGACTATGTCAGTTGATGCTTATGTTCAGGACAGATTGGAGTTTGTGCTGTGCAGACAAATAGAAGAAGCCAGACGAATTTTGAATTTGAATTTGGCGCCCTCTCAACAGTTTTGCAAACTTTGTTTATCAGTATTCTAATAAACTCTGTAAATCAACTTTAGCAAAGTTTTATTATTAATTCCTCTAGTTTAGCTACTCTGTGATCGGTTAGCAGGGTATCCAGTTACAATTATTGCTTGTGACATTGACACGGCTCCTCTCTCTCACTCCCCTGTTTCCCAGTGACACACTGATTTTTTCTTCCGTACTGAAAACTGTTTAACACAAACCAAGAAAACATATACAACAAATAAATATGCTCCCCTAGAGCATGAAAAAGTAATATGGGTGATGGTGAGGCTGCAAAATCAAGAGAGGACTAGTTTTTAAAATGTTTGATATGGGGCTAGGTTCAAAAATAGGAAGAGGGTTGTGAGTAAATTAATTCGCTTCGGTTCGGCAGCTTCGCCGAACAACCCATATTTGCGGTTTGTGAATATAAATCATTATGGATGTCCACGCTATATTTAGTTTACACAGTGCATATAGCTATAGTATGTATTCGAGCTTTAATCGAACTTTTATTGAAGCAAAAGCTTTATACTAACCAGTGCATTCCATTTATACGGAAAATTCATATTTTTCAAGAATAATTTTAGGATCTCCGATGATCTTTTATTTCCTCCTGACTTGAACCAATAGCTTTAGCATCATATCCATAGATTTCTTCTAGTAGTACAGCCTGCCGCAGTTCAACACCATCAAATGATGATAATTTACGTATATTCCTAGCTGTTCTAACAGTGTATGCAAACAACTATATATATTCAATGAGTATTCAAATTCAACTGCTTACATATTTTATTATGGACTGATATTGACAGCAGCTCGCTATGCAGCAAAGGCTAAGCCACGCTGAATGTACGTACGTTCTTGATTGACAACTAATAGTTATTGGGTAGAGAGGTAATGCAGTCGCGAATGATTTTGCTATCATTGCTCTGAGCTTATTCTAGTTGGGGGGTAGGCTCGTCCCTCGTAAACACCCTTCTCCCCCCCAAAATCGCCCTTCTCCCCCCCCCCAAAATCGCCCTCCCAAAAGTGGGTGCCCTTTTTGATACCAAATTTTGCTCTGAAAAAATCGCTCAGAAGGCCCAATTTCGGCGTCGCCGGATATTTTTGCTGAATTTTTGCTTTTTTCAGTACTAAATCTGTGGGGCGTTTCAAAAGACGCTCCTAAGCTTAGGAGCGCTCCTAAATGGGGCTTAGGCAGTTAGTTAGGAGAATGCCGTTTCAAAACATTCTCCTAACTTATTAGCGGGTAACACCGCTTCTAACTTTTCTCCTAAGTTAGGCTAAGTTAGGAGAATGTCAGTGTAAACTTGGAGAATTCTTTTGAAACGTGCTTAGGAGCGCTCCTAACTAGGCCTTAGGAGCTCCTAAGACGCTCCTAACTATTAAGCTAAGCGCGGTTAGGAGCGGACTTAGGAGAATCTTTTGAAACGACTCCCTGCTTCGTAACTAAAAAATGCCTGGAATAAGCCCAGTTGCTGTAGCAGCAATCTTCACTGTCGAAAGTTGATACGAAGGTAGCTCGCTAAATTGGCATTTCTGAGGTTTGAAGCTTTGTGTAGCTACGATTGTGTACGTATATATTTACTTTTACTAAGAATACATAACAGAATAAGATGAAACTCTTACGCTATCATGTAATAACATACTTGACATGGTCGGTCCGTAAACTCCAAAACCCCTGGGCTTTTCCTAGGCGAACCAAAGTGTGGGGGACGCCCCCTCCCCCACTTGTGGGGGGGACCAAAAAGTGAGGGAATTCAAAGTGGTCTAAAATTGCCAAAAATGCAGTAAAAATAGCCTTTCTACACTGTCACTGGTATAAATATGCTAAAAAGTGCTCATAAACTGAGTTTGAGTACCAAAATAGACGATTTTTGACCAAAAAACCTTAAAATTCGGCATATTCTGGACATCTTATAGTGAGTGGGGCGAAGCCCAAAAAGTGTTGGTAGGGCAGAGAAGGGGACCGGGCCGAGTTGGAGCATCCCCCCCACTAAAACAGACCAGACCCCCCCAACTTTCGGGGGGGGGGGGTTATCCTTCAACTAGTTACATGCTTTCACACAAACGTGTGCCTGCTCCTGAGTTGCTAATCAGTCTTATTCTTATGGTAGCTATTTTATTAGTAATTTTATTAGGTTAATGCAATTAAAAACTAATTATATATCTTTGTAGCAATTCTCTGCTCTTTCCATTGTTGCAGATTACTGCATCCCTACGAATTGTGTTCTATGCAACAATTTTTATACCAGTGGAAAGAGCAGAAAAAATGCTACAGTTGTGCAATTAGTTTTTAATTGCATTAAACCAATTAGAGTTATAATTAATTATTTAAAATTACTAATAAAATAGCTACCGTAAGCCTAAGGCTGATTAGCGAATCAGCGAGCAGACACACTTTGGTATGAAAGCATGTAATTAGGTCAAGGTGGGACCCCCGAGTCTTTCGGTGGGGGAGGGGTCCCGAGTTAAGTCCGAGTATGTCAAGCATGTTTGTTTAGTATACACAATCAAGTTTTCTAGTTTGAACATGCTTTGACGGTTTTGCAATAGAAACGGCTGAAAATACTATTTTTAACTTACGTAGAAGCCGGAAAAACATTTGGGGGAGGTTTGGAAATTGGAAGGCAAAGGCATAGGTGTACCAGGCTAACATGATATTATCGTATGAGTTTGTTATATCCGATTTCTAAGTATTATCTAACAATTCGAAAATTGAATTCAGTTAGTGTGTATTGTCTCTCCCGTGTAAACCTAAGGGTAAAGACGAATTTTAGCAATATTGAACCCTAAAGGTACGTATATTGTTTGTACTTACTCCTCTCCGAAGACGAAAAATTTTAAATTAAGTTTTTGTTTAACTGTCTAATGTAATCTGTAACTAGTTCTAAACTATGTACATTTTGTTTGGTTTCTATTTGTCTTTAATAAAGTGTGACTCAAATTTTCTTAATCATGATCTAGCAGGCATGGTGCTTTACATACAAGATACAATATTCGCTAAGCAACGTTCTGATGTTAGTTTTGAATAAAAATAACAGTATTCGATGTTCAAATATATGCATTGCACAATAACGTTGACTCATTAATATGCGCTAATTCTGGTTAGGCCTGTAGGGGGCGGGTCCATATCATCGTCTGAAGATGATGAACTTGGCGGCCTGGACAGATGGGGAGGGGCTGAGTCCTCATTATCCGATGAGCCTGAAGAACTGTCTAAGTCCAGTGGATGCGGTGGGGCAGAATTGGATTTTTTGATAGTAAATGTTCTAGGGTGGACAGTGGTGGGATTGATTGGGACCATTGGAGCAGGAGGGGTAATTTCGTCAGTGGGCTGGGGACTCTGGTAGCCGGATACAGAGGGCTGAGCAAAGTCAGCACAGCAGGGCTGGTCGATAGGAATAGGGCCGTCCGTGCCAGCGGATTGTCTGCGGTGTATAGGACTACTGTAACCGGTAGCCACTGAGTGATGACTACTGGAGCCGGAGCTGGGTCGCTCTGTTGAGGGTGTTGCCGTCGTCAGTTGTCTGGCGGGATACACGCTAGCCTGGCTGGCTGTACTAGGCGTAGCGGATCCCTTGCTTCGTTTACTGCGTTTTGAAGTGGCACTTGCAGTAGGAGCTGTACTGGGTCTACTTGACTGCTTAGATTCTGTGTTTGGCCTGCTAGAGTACCGACTTGTGGCGCTACGATGACCGCTGGCAGTTGTCGGTCTACTTCCAGAACCGTTGTAATTGTAGTTGGATGGGGAACTGGAACGACTGGGATGGCTGCTCACATCCGATTCAAAGCTTGACTCGTATTCTGGAATTGGACTGCCTTCCTGGGTGCTGGATGTTTCATCTTGTTTGAGTTGACTTCTTCTTCCGGCGCTTTGTGGAATAGGATCGTCATCGCTTCTCTGTTTCGATCTGCTTTCTGCTGTTTTCGCACTTTCCAATCTTGGCGACTTTGCGGTAGTTGCGCTGGACACTGCTGTTCGAGTATGCGAACTGACAGGTGCGGTTACTGCTATGGTAGCCTGCTGGCTTTGAACTCGTTGTATGGTGGTGGGGCTTTTGCATTCAGGCTTTACTACCTCCATGGGCACGATTGTGGCTTTGGCTGAGTGCGGTCTTCCGCCGGACTTAACCAGTATGCCCGGCATTTTCCCAACATTTGGCACAGTGTGTGGCCTCCCCCCTTCCTGTATTGCCTTTCTGCTTGTTCCACTTGGTGCGGACGTTAAGGCGAGGGACTGCTTTACTTCCTTCGTTGTCTGGCTTCTTGTCACCTGTTTGGCGACTCCCTCTTTTGGCGCTGGGTCAGCTCGTTTTGGATTATCTTTGATGGTTTTGACGGCCTTCTTCGGACTTGACATTTCTTTGTCCGTGATTGTCTTCGCTGTTTGTTCGGTCTGTGGTAGGGATACACCGGCCAGTGTAACTGTTCCTCTTCGTTTGGCATTGACGGACATTCTCTGTCTGGGCGTTCTTCCCACCTTTTCTAGAAACTTTTCATCATCATTCATCGTTTGACTGGTCTCACCTTCGTCAATTGCGCCAAGCTGAAGCTTGAAGGGTTGGACCGGCTGTACTGGCCTTTTTGACACCTGCTGTGTTTCTGATACTCTTCTTATCTTGATGTTTGTATCGGCCTGTTTGCCCTGACTTTCGGCGAACTCCAGAAAAACTTGTTCCAAGGTTGGTTGGCTGAGACTGTACTCTTCGATCACCTTGATGGCATTCTTTGCCCATTCCAGTTTTTCGAATGATCGGGCCAGAGACCGCACATGCGGCAGGTGATAGGTACAGGTGCCTCCAATCTGATTCACCTGAATTGCCTGCGGGAATTCATTGTGAATGAAATTTTCCAAATCCGCACTGATCGAGCTTTCACTTAGGTGATCTTCTTGTGCCGTCTTGGCCTTAATCTCCAGGTAGTATCCCCGTCCATAGGTACTGACCAGATGCTGAGTGGTTCCTACGCACTGTAGTTGACCGTTGACCATGATGGCAACGCGATCACAGAGCGCCTCAGCTTCTTCCATTGACTGAGTTGTCAGCAGGCAGCCTTTGTCGCCCTGGAAAGCCCAGGAGATGGCTCGCCAAAGAAACCGTTTGCTCTGCGGGTCCATGCCAATGGACGGCTCGTCCAGCAGGACTAGCAGAGCGCTGCCCAGCGCAGCAATCGAAAAGCTGACTTTTCGCTTCGTTCCGCCGCTGAGTTCCCGTACCTTCTTGTTCGTGTGATCTCGGATCTGCAGGGCATCTAGGAGAAAATTGATGGCAAAATGTCGTGTGTTTTGGTCCATTCCATTTATCACACTGTAGAAGTGAAAATGCTCTCTCATGGTGATGTCGTCCCACAGAGCGTCGTGCTCTGGGCAGTAGCCCACTGAGCGACGTTTGTCTACTGCTTCAACTGGCTTTAGGTCTACCATAATTCGTCCATAGTTGGGTGGTATATCGCCACAGACCATTCTTAGAGTAGTCGTTTTGCCAGCCCCAGTAGGTCCCAGTAAACCAAAGATTTCTCCGGAAAAGGTGGCAATGGAGATGTTTTTGACGGCCAGCACTCCATGGGTTGTGGTTGTCTCGTTCAGCTTGATCTCTTGAATCTTGGAACTGCCCGGTCTTCGGAACATCTTATGCATCAGCTTTTGCAGCGGTGTCTCTTGGAAAATTCTGGCCACTTGGTTGATGACCAACAGCGGAGTGGCTATATCCGGATCGTTTTGCATGTAGTTCTGTTTGGTGACATAGCGTCGCATTAGCTTAACATCCTTGTCTTCGGCTGTCATTTCAAATGGATTGTCCATGTTCGGCTTGAGTTCCTGTTTTCCAAAGCAGAAAGCCTCTGCCAGCGGTCGTTCGGCTGACTTTGTGTCCACAATTCTCAGTATGATGTACAATGATATAGAATGAATGACGTTCATCAGAATGCAAAAGGACACATCGTTATCCCAGTCTAGATAGGTGGCAATTCCAACCTTCAGATCGCCTTCCCGTAGTCGGGAAAGGTAGGTTTTGGATACGTGAAAGATTCCGCCAAAGATTATGTAGAGAGGATCAATGATACAGAGCAGTTTGTGGGCTATTTTCCCTCCAGTTTCCTCCTGGGTTAGATACAGGATGGCTGGAATCATGAACGGGAAAAAGCCCAGCATCATTAGCGTTGTAGGCATAACGTTGATGCAGGTCTCCAGGCGAGTGAAGACAAATGAGACTGTATAGCAGAATAGGATTATCTGAATACAAAAGGTTGATGTCAGAAAGAAGGTGACCACATGAGCCTCAGTACTGTTCAGAGTTTCGATTTTGAAGATGGCTATCACTGCCGGCAGTATCAGTATCAGTAGGATGCTTTGGGCCATATGGGCCAGGAGTAGTGTGTGCCAGTAAAAGGAAAAGGCTATCCCGTTGGCGCGCAGCAGGGAGCTGACCTTACGCTGTCGGTCCCGAACGATCTCTGCAGCGAAACTGGGCGCGGGGGAGATGAAGGCGAAGCCGATCATAACCGTGGCCCAGATCAGCTCGAAGGAGATCGTAAATTCTGGCTGCTGAGAGAGTGTGTCATACTCTGTGTTGATGCCAATTTTGATGTCACTCTTCTTCACACTGTTGTTCAGTGACTCTGTGAGCGACCACATCTGGGCTGCTGCATTGAAGTAGTAGTTGCTCAGCAGATTGATTGAGTAGGGCAGTGAATGATAGAGTGTATCATTGGTGTAGATAACCCACTGTTTTAGTGGGAAATAGAGAAATCGTCTGACATAGTTGTCGTCTTGCTTAAGTAGCATCTTTGTTGCGGTTGTGTGAAAGTCTTCCAGAGCTGATAGGGCTGCTTGCATGGTGGGGTAGTGACTCAGCGTACTGGGGGAATTTTTGGCTGTTGTGCCTGGAAAGTAGGAGACAAAATTTTCATCACACTTGATCACCAAATCATTAGGTAATAGACTATCCGTTGGAACTTCCTTTACTGGCTCTACTTGTCGTCTGAACCATTCCTTTGCTATGGCTCCGTCTCCAGGAAATATTCTCTGAGTACAGGTGTTTTCTATGTAGTAAATTTTGGCAGGGTCTCCGTTGTTGCTTGCGTACATTGCAACAAATGGTCTTCGTTCGTCACTGGCTTTACTCGTGTACTTTAGTATGATGAAACCAATGACTAGCAAGCTGACTGGTAGAAAAACTCTGAAAATGACGGCAAAGACATTCCTGACTGCCAGGAGGAACCATAGTCTCAGTAGTTCGACAAAGATTTTGGTTTGAGACGGTATTGTGGTCGCTGCACCGACTGTCGTAAACATTTTGTCGAAATCCAGTAGACTGGATTCTACTAGTCCAAACTTGACTGGATTTTTTCTTCGTTCCTCTAACGCTTCTTTTGCCATCTCTAGCGACTCTCGTCTGGACGGAGGCTTGTCTTCTAGAAGTTTCTTGATGGGATTGTCTGCATCCAGCATTCCTTGACCGCCACCCTCGGAAGGTGCCTGCTCTTCGCCCAGCTTCAGAAATACTTCTTCCAGGGTTGTCATGGATATTCCGAAATTTTTGATACCCATTGCCTCTGAAATTGTTTTTCCTGGTCTTTCTTCGCTTGGTTGTTCTAGGTTGTAGAATAGGCTGGGAAATAGTTGTACCTCAGATATGGGTAGGAGAAAGGTCATATCGGTGGCCTGGTATCGTACCAGATCTGCTGATGGTATTTTTCTTTTGATCAGTCTAACGATTTCTAGCTCTTTATGGAGGGGCTGCAGCTGGATGGTCATGTGATAGCCGATTCCGAAACGATTCTTTAGGAACAGCGAAGATCCCATACATCGTAGATGACCCTTGGCGATGATGGCTTTTCGGTCGGCCAGAATATCCGCTTCGTCCATGAAATGAGTGGTCAGTAGGATTGTCCGGTCTTTCTTAAAGTTCTGTAGGACGTTCCACATTTGACGACGGTCGTGTGGGTCCATTCCACTCGATGGCTCGTCCAGAAAGACAATTTTTGGATCCCCAAATAGGGCTATGGCTACCGATAGTTTTCGTTTGTCTCCCGTGGTTAGATTCATAACTTCTTCGTTGCCCAGGTGATCAATCTGCAGCTGTGTGAGCATCTGTTCTGACTCTTCGCTGGCCTGTTTCCAGGAGAATCCTTTGATGAAGCCGACCATTTTCAGGTGTTGTCGTGGAGTTAAACTGTCGTAGAGAATATCAAATTGGGGGCAGACGCCCATCATGCGGCGAATTTCGGCCGCATCCGGACCGTAGGCTACGTCTAGTCCGTGAACTATTACCGTTCCCATGGTTGGCTTGATTGACCCCGTCATCATGTTGATAGTTGTCGTCTTTCCAGCGCCATTATGACCCAAAAGACAGGTTATCTGGTCCCGATAGATGTCAAAGGTCAGATTTTCTACGGCCACTATTTCTCCATTTCGCCACTCTTTTCGCAGAGCAACAATGTTGATGGTTTCTGTCCCTTTCCACCAGTGTGGCACTTCTTCGATGTCTCTGGCTGGATGGACATAAAGGGATGGGGAATTTTTTAGTTGTTCCAATTCTTCGTCGGTGTGTCGATGTCTTTTCCAGTATTTGGGGAGAAATAGGAATATTAGCTTCTGAAATCCTTCAATCTGACTGTCAATGGCCAGATGTATGTAGGTACCGATTAGTGAGTATAGAACGATGTCTACTATCAGCATGCAGAAAAAGTCATAGTAGCTGGTATCGTTGAAATGTGATAGTCGATCCTTCCATGAGCACCCGGTTCGATTCGATGAAAATTGGGACCCAGTCGGGCAGTTCCGCTCCAGATCCAGACTTATTTCGAATAGCTGTGCCTGGGCACAAGGCGATGTGATGGCCAGCGCTAGTCGACCAGAACGAGTGTTGTTCTTTATGCTGGCCGAGACCAGATAAAGTAGGGCAAATATGGCATAGGTTATGGAGCCAAAGACGCCGGCCAGAACGGCTCTGTCGAAAAAGGCTGACATTGTTAGGGCTATGATTAGGGCAGTAACCCCGTACAGTATGTAGGTGATGGCAAAAAGACCGTACTGACTGTTACTGTAAACGCCGATCCCGGGAAGATAGGCCAAAGCGATTACGAGTAGGGAGGATATGGTTACTTCGATGGTATACACGATCATCCAAGAAAGTACGTAGGTACTTTCCAGCATGCCCATCATTTTAAGTCCCTGCTTTATGCGACTTTCTTTCTCTGAGACCAGTTGAATTAGGAAAAAGTGAGAGTAGGGTGCCACCGACATTACCACACAGAGGATCACGAAGTAGCCAGCGCTGCCCATTTGGCTAAGATGTCCGCTCTTTTCGTAGCTCATGAAAACGGCTGTATAGGGTAGGGTTGTTATTTGCTTTTTCAGTTGGTCAGTTGACAGGTTGCCCAAGGGAGTGGGTAGGTTATTTTCTTGCACCTGAAGCTTCAGTGTCTCAATTAGTGTCGTATCAATCAGTACTTGCAACTGGGGCAACATGTTAAAGGTGTAACGTAAAGAGTTACACTCCATCGTTAGCTGTTCCAGGGTTTCTTTCTGTTCGGCCTCCACTGTATTGTCCTTAGTGTATTCTTTATTTTCTTGTTCATTTTCTTCTCCAAAGATAACCCCCATTACCTTGTCGCTGAGATTAAAGTTTGCCACCTGATAGCAATCGCTAGGTCCACTAGCGACGGCCAGATTGGGTACCATCAAGGGGTGGGCGTAGATTTTGTAGGATTTGTGAATACTATTAATTGGATCCGTTTGAAAATAGATACCAATGCTGATACAGTCTTTTGCGTTGTTATTGTCACATTTGGTGTGCTGTAGTTTCAATTCGTCAACGGAGTCAACATAAACAATATGCTCGTCGCCGCCAAAAATGTCCTTATAACGAAAATAGTTCATAAATTCTTTGGCATATTTCTCGGGACCGAAGCCAAACTTGTGTCTGCCGAATAGTATACGTTCCGAGAAAATGCCAACGAATTTTTCATTGGCTCTCTGTTCAAGCAGTTTTTCCTGAAAATAGTCCAATTCCCACATAAATCCGGGCATGGTGGCAAACATGAGTCTTTCATCTGCCGGTTCCAGCTGTTTAGGTTTGAGTATGTAAAGCATACCAATGGCCACAACGAAGAACAGGGCTGGGGTAAAGATTTCCAGTAGGGTAATTCGGTTACGACTCCATTTTAGGAGGAAGGCACGATACAGTAGTCCTTGCATTTGAGATTTCCATATTTTGCAACCACTAACGCAGCCTTTTTTCAGCCGGCGCATCACCGTGGAAGCTTTTTCGGCATTTTCAGGTGTAAATAGTTGTTTGGCGGTCTTCATAATGTCTGTCAGAAATCAAAGTTTTGGGAGGAAATAGGAGGGCAGATTGTTTATAGTATTATACGTGATAGACAGAAGCTGTATCACAGATAAAGTTATCAGGCAGCTAGTTCAGAAATATTGGCACTGTTCAGATTTTGGCACCACCAGTTAACGTCCAAATGCTGATTGGAGGGGTAAGGATTGGTACGTAAGGTCAGTCAGTAGGTAAGATAGGCACGCATACTGTAGATGAGTGAAAGTCGATCTGAACCTTACAGGTAGGCAAAAATGAGAATGTCTTTGGAATTTTAATCATATGTGCTTGTACAAATCGCAGGCATATTATGCGTATAGCTTAGCTACAGTTATTTGGTTGCCTTGAGAACGAGAATCAACATGTGGGGAAATGTTTTCTGCGCTGAAATGACTGATTTTGCCAGAAACAGTATGCCTGAAAATTAACGCAGATTCTTAGATACGATACAGTGAGGCAGGCTGAGGCTTTTGCCTTTGTCTTAATTTCGTTAGCTCAGAAAGATACAGCAGACATGTGTAGTTTCCCTTGCCTAGATGCAATGCAGACATCCCGCGTTACATAGCTCAGCAGTGAAAATAGGTTTTGCAGAGGAAATTTGCATAGTTTGATTGAACTTTTCTGTTGAAAAGAGAGGCTTGGAGGCATTCATCAGTTCAGTTTCACATGATTAAGGACTTTTCTTTCGTTCAAATCACCTTTTTCTCTGTCTCAGTTTTACAGATGATTTCCACAAAATGAATATCTGGATGAGAGACTGCGGTGTTCATTTAACTGTGAAACAGCTGTCTGTCCTGGATTTTGACAGAATCTTGTATTGTGTGCCTGCTAATCTTAAGTGATTGCTTGCTTTTGCAAAATATACACGCATACTTCCTGCTTGGGCAACAATATTTTGTTGAACCAGCTTAACTGAACTGTGCTGTTAAGGATGGCTATTCAGGGTATTGAGGGCAAAAGTGTTACATAAATCGTCGAATTTGACTAGACTAAGAGAAACAGTTAATAACTGAAAACTGTTTATACCTATAATAAGGTAGGTAGGTCGCACCATGTTGGTCCTAATTATAAAAAGGGTAAGGGCCCGTTACTGCGACCGGACCCGCGTGCGGAGGCTCGATTTAAGATCTCGACATAACTCACTTTTCAAATAGACAGACAGGTAAAGTTGTGGCTGGGCAGTAGAACTGAGAAGCAGAAGCAGATGTGAATAAGACATGTTTTCGTAACTATTTCATTCAATTCAATTCAATTTATTAAGAGCAAAGGAAAAATTTGAATTGAATGCTTCTTGGATTTTACGTATTTCATTGTTTTCAGGATGTAAAAGTGAACAGTCCAGACTACAGAAATATGGACACAGAAAAGGCCAAGGATGATTTTCTGAAACGGATTGAACTGTATCGCCTGAAGTATGAACCGTTGGACGAAGACTTGGACTTTGATCAGTCCTTTATTCAGATATTCAACGCTGGTCGTTCCTTTTTTGTTCATAATATTCAAGGTCTGTGCTTCAGCTATTTTCCCGTACTTTGGCACATTCTTAGTTTTGTAGGAACAAAATTCAGTACATGATGTGTTGTTCGTTATCTCTTTGTGTCAATAATCCCGCACTTACTGCAGTTGTTATTTGGCAAATCCTTCTATGTCCGGAACGATTGGAATACAAGGTTTTAATGGCACAACAGGAAATTGGCAAGGCCATACTATGATGTCACAAAATTGACTAAAATTTATGATGAAATATATTAACTTGAACAGCTTCTGAATGTAGTAGCATCATTAGCTAAACAAACGTAACATATATATCAGTCAGTCCTTGCGTAGGGTTTGGTGGTTATATCCTTGTATTGAAGAAACCTGAATGGTTTGCTCTTGTTCTGTACGTTTCTACACGTATATAACTGCTGACTGGAGCTGGAGTCTTGATTTTTAAAAAATGACTGAAAAACTTAGAAGCGCGCTAAAAATCGTGCAGCTTCGTTTGCTAAGCTTTTCAAGACTTCTTTTATTCCTTCACTGTCGAGTCGTTTTTGGGTATATGTGTGTGGTTTGCCTTAAGCTCATTCTTACGTTTTACATCCCGGATTCAGAATTTTAATGTCAACAAAATGTTGAACTTTCTTTTGGAAAGCCCTTCTATGGTTGGCTTTATTGAGCTCTCTCCAGACATAATTAGTAAAAGCCTTGATTTTACTTGCTAATCTCTTGCTGCTGCATATAGAGTGTGTAATTTTCAGGACACGTACAGAGTCGCGTCGTCTACTTTCTGATGAACATTCACTTACTTCCCAGGACTATCTTTATAACAAGGGTATGTAAAGTATTAATCAGAGTCTTATTAGGGATTTTTTTCGAAGTAAGGGACCACCCCCGCCATCACCCCAGCACAATGCCATTCTGTCCCTGGGAGTTAATATTGTCTGACAATTTCCCACTCACTATAAGGTGCCCAGAAAATGCCAAATTTTATGGGTTTTTTGGTCAAAATGTTCAAACGTTTTCCAGCTTCGCCGGAATTTTTTGGTCTAAAATCGTCTATTTTGGTGCTAAAACTCAATGTTTGAGCACGTTTTAGCATAGTTATAGCATTATATGTAGACATCAGGCTGTTTCTACTGACGCGATTTCCGGCCCCACTACCCCACCCCCACTTTTTTCTCCTAGAAAAAGCCCTGAATAGTAAATTTTTTGAGGCTTGACGTCAGCGACTGTGTCATAATTTACGCTTTCATCAGTTTGCTCGTCTTTTATTTTTTGCTGTCTTTTAGCTTTCTGTTTAGTTTTATCAAGAGTACATAATATATAAGAGTGTGAGAGCTGGCAGGTTGTCTGTTGCCAGCTGCAGGTACATGCTCTGCATGCTAACGGTTGACCACCCTTACAAACTGTTCACTTCAACGAAATTCGAACGCTATCTTTGCGCTCTAAAGCTCGAAGCAGATACAAAGGGAACGCATGCAGGCGTTATGTTTTGGAGCTTTAACACGTAAAGATACGGCGAGTGAGCGTACAGAAACGTGTACTGGGTACGCATTTGTGGGGGACCACTTTGTGAGGGGGGTCAGCCGTTAGCGCGCAGATCATGTACCTGCAGCTGATAGCAGAAAGCTTGCCAGCTGTCACACTCTTATCTATTATGTAGTCTTGGTTTTATGTATCCACACATTTTAGCATGGTGAAAGTGAATTCAATAAATTGGGCCGCATCGGAGGTGATTCTCCATTGTCTGATCGAGGATTGGCGGTATGCTTTAAGTTTTAATTTTTTTAAATTTTTCTCTCTTTTTGCCGTTTTGCATAACACTTTCCTGCTTTCCTTAGCTTTCTTATTTTTTACTATCATTTCATATTAATTTGTATATATTAGGGGGGGGGGGGGGGGGGGGATTAGGGATTTTGGGTTTATTTTAGTGGTATTGAGTAGAGGATGATGAATTTTGTATAGAGGGTTAGTGGTGTAGAGGGTGTGTGGGGGGGGTGGGGATTAGGGTTTTGGGTTTATTTTAGTGGTATTTGAGTATGAGGATGATGAATTTGATAGAATTGTGTGTGGATTTTTTGTTTTAGGATTTAGAAGATAGATTTATTTTTGTGGAGTTTTTGTTACTTGTTATATATATATATATATATATATATATATATATATATATATATATATATATTATATATCATAGGCCGCGGCAGCGACCCCTATAATATGTGTCAAAAGTCCCTGGAGACACCGTAAAATAAGCTGCGCAGAGGCTGCGCAAAATCCTGCGCAGATCCTGCGCAGATTTCATGCGCAAATTGTAGAGCACATCGAGTTTAGTATGTCTGTGAAGTTTCAGCCCCGTATCACTTACCGTTAAAAAGTTACGCCCCGGACCGGTTATGGCGGCGATGTTTTTTTTTCCGGTTTCTCCTATTTAATGGTCGTATTGTCCTGACTTTCCGCCTCTTTCACGTAATCTGCAGCGGAGGCCGGACCTAAAGGGGTATAGGGTCTGGTAGTACCCCATGCGCCATTTAAGAATCGCTACTTTTTTTGCGCCGCAGGTGCGCCACAGCGCCGCAGCGGCGCCGCAAACTCGGCTCAGAGCGAAAAGTGACCATTTTTGTGGTCGCTGCGCAGCTCGAACGTTAAGAGCTGGAGCCGATTTCTTTTTATATTCAGAAACTACATATATTGAACTAACTAAATAGCTAAGTCTCGTTTCTCTATCACTTCCCATGCGACCACAGTGGCCGGTTAAAAATGGTGAAAATTCGAAAAATGAAAAATCGAAATTTCTCGCTGTGTATTCAATTTAGAAAGCTCAATTCTTTCATACAAAGGTTTTCTGGCACGGCGAATTGATTCCCGTAAGCAGTTTTGCCGTCGGACCCACCCATATTGCTGGGCTGGTTCCACTTTGCTGTCGGGAGGGTCAAGTCGGTACCGACTTCCAAGAACACCATATAGGACTGTGCATAGCCTCTCAAAACTTTGTCCATAGGGGTTTTCTGGTGCGCCCAGCTCATTCCCGGAGTCCGTTTTGCCGTCCGACCCACCCATTTTGCTGGACTGGCTCCACTTTTCCGTTTGAAGGGTAAATCGGGTAGGGGGTCAAGTGGTCAAAAATAAAATGTTTCAAAAGTGGTCAAATTTGGTACCAAATGAAAGCCCTAAGTGAGCTGAACAACTTTTGTCATAGAATTGCATGCTCAAAGTGGCTGTAGAGTGCTGTGGTGGGGTGGGGTGGGGACTTAGGCGATTTTGGGTCAAAAATTAAAATTTTCAAAAGTGGTCAAATTTGGTACCAAATGAAAGCCCGCATCGATCTGAGCAACTCTTGTCATAGAAGTGCGTACCTAAAGTGGCTGTAGAGGCCTGTGGTGGGGTGGGGTGGGGACTTAGGCGATTTTGGGTCAAAAATTAAAATTTTCAAAATTGGTCAAATTTGGTGCCAAATGAAAGCCCTAAGCGAGCTGAACAACTTTTGTCATAGAACTGCATGCTCAAAGTGGCTGTAGAGTGCTGTGGTGGGGTGGGGTGGGGACTTAGGCGATTTTGGGTCAAAAACTAAAATTTTCAAAAGTGGTCAAATTTGGTACCAAATGAAAGCCCGCATCGAACTGAGCAACTTTTGTCATAGAAGTGCGTACCTAAAGTGGCTGTAGAGGGCTGTGGTGGGGTGGGGTGGGGACTTAGGCGATTTTGGGTCAAAAATTAAAATTTTCAAAAGTGGTCAAATTTGGTACCAAATGAAAGCCCGCATCGATCTGAGCAACTCTTGTCATAGAAGTGCGTACCTAAAGTGGCTGTAGAGGCCTGTGGTGGGGTGGGGTGGGGACTTAGGCGATTTTGGGTCAAAAATTAAAATTTTCAAAAGTGGTCAAATTTCGAGTCAAATGAAGGCCCGCATCGCACTGAACAACTTTCGCCATAGAACCACCCACCCAAACTTGCTGTGTCGGATTTATATACTTTCTTTCTCAACCGGATTAAACGACAGACATAGGCCCAACACACATATTATCCCCTTTTGTGCGGAGCATTTTTGTTACTTGTATATATGTATAAGCAAGCTCTGCGAAAACATTTCCACACTTTTAGTATCAGTCTATATCTACCCGAATATAACCGAATCTTTTAGTTGATTTGTTTTTTAACTTTCAGTATGCGCGAGAAATTGTAAAGTTCTTCTCGGAAGCCAACGTGGCTGATTTACGGGTCTGGACCAGCAGGAAGATTCGAGCAGTACAAACCGGGATGGCCCTCCAACCCTATGCAACCTTCATTGAACACTGGAAGGCTTTGGATGAAATTGATGCTGTAAGTTTGCATTGTAAGATCATGCGTTCATCAGGCAGCCTTAAGGCTTATCGTCTTATCCAGTTAATTTTTAATTTTACTGGAACTTCTATTATCTTATTTCGTTGAAGGGACTTAGCACCGTGATTATTGAATCAGCTACATTTAAATTTTTGAAGAACTGCATTTTGTGAAGATATAACGTTTGCAGTAAAAATGTGCGGACATATTAAATTGTAACGCTTTTTTGTTTTAGGGTATTTGCGAGGGATTGACTTACGAAGAAATTCAGGAACGTTATCCTGAGCAATTCTCTGCCAGAGATCAGGACAAGTATCATTACAGATATCCTTCAGGAGAGGTTTGTCGTGCTTACAGTTACAAAATAGTTACATTGCTTACCGGCTTATACGCGCATATACTAAAATAAATGCTTTACTTTCGTGCTCTTTCCTCAAATTGACATGAAGACGTTTCAATGGTCTTTCATCCTGCTAGGAGACATAGGAACCAGTTGCAAAGTTTAGGGGAATACTATATGCTTAAATTTGAGGGGAATACTGTATTCTAAAAATTGGTATGGAATATGGATAAAGAGGGACTATAGGATTGGAGTCTGATATGCCCAGTGCCGAATATATCCAGAAGTATACCACCTTTTAGTTGACTCGCGTTTTAATATGAACTAGTGTGTGTACTTGAATTACTACTGTCAGGACAAGCTGGCAGTTTGCGCTATTTTTCCTTAGTTTTATTGTAATCACTGAGTGTTTTAGTCATACGAAGATCTTGTGGCTCGTCTTGAACCAGTTATCATGGTAAGATTATAGCGCTCGATTTCTTGCTGCTGCTGTTTGTGGCTTGCTGTTTTAATAGTGACTGCGGGTACCCTGATTTGGCATTTTTGTCAGTAAGTGAATGGTAAAAGGAAACATTTTAGACTGACCTATTTAAATCTTTAACTTGACTTTTATTTTATTGCAGGAACTTGAGCGTCAAGAAAACGTATTGGTTGTCAGCCATCAGGCAGTGCTGCGATGCCTTCTGGCCTACTTTTTAGATAAAGACAGAGGTTCCGTTTTTCGTATTGCTGATGGGTTATAAACGTCGGCAACTTGTAGTTTGCACTGGTGTCTAGATTTTGTAGTAGAAACAATTCTAGTTGCGAAGACGTACCATTAACAGGGCTGATATTTGGTAGTGCAACAAATGTTGAAATTGTCTTCAATTTTAAGTAGCACTGAGATCAATTTAAGAGAAAAATGAGAAAATCAGTGGTTTTCGGATGAAGGCGTTTCCGCACACTTATAATGCTTGCATTTATAATGTTGTGTACCTTTTTATAGATGAACTGCCTTATTTGAAAGTGCCTTTGCATAGTATTATCAAATTGACACCCATCGCTTACGGATGCAACATGGAAATTATTAAATTCAATATTGATGCAGTAGATACGCATCGTGACAAACCTTCAGTAAGTTAGTAATAACACACTCTACTGTGCTCGTTTATCGATCAGTTGATTTACGCTTGCTTGTGTCTACTGTGTCAGTAGTTTGCTTTTGTCAGGAATGCTTGTCGAAATTTGCATGTAGCCTGTTTTTGAAGAGCTCGGGTCCGTCGCATCAAAGTAATATGTTGATTACTGAGTAGCTGGCTTATTTTTAGGTCAAAATTTATGGGGGGGGGGGGCGATATGGGGGGCTCAATGTTGCCCCCCCCATGGATGGGGGGGGCTCACCAAAAGTGGGGGGGGCATATTTTAAAAAAAATTTTGCAAATTTTTACCTTTTTTGTGTAAACATTGCAAAAAATCGCTAAAAATGACTAATTTTAGGTGTTTTTTATGCTAAAATAGCAAAAATTACGTTGAAATTCCGGCGAAGCCGGAAAAATTTTTGAAAATTTAGGGTAAAAATGGTGAAATCTGGCAATTTTTTGGGTTATGAGGGGGTTTTATGGGGGGGAACCTCGAATGGGGGGGGAGGTTGCCGAGGTGGGGGCCCCCCCACCCCCCCCCCCCAGTAAAAATAAGCCAGGAGTAGTGTAGCAGTTCTTCGAACAAAAACGTATTGGTAGAGTTTTTCGGTGTCACTGCCTATAGTTATTGAAGTGGTTTATCGAAAAATAAAGTCTTAACTTACTCAGTCATTCCGACGAAATTTTGGAATTCGAAGAAAATGCAGTTCCTTAACTGTTTACGCTGGTTTCACTTAAATTCAAATCGCAGCATTATTTGGAATTTGAATAAATTTAGTTTACAACAAAATGAAAAAATTATTGCCGTAGATAATGCTTGACTAGCAAAGCTGCTACGGGAATACAATTGTGACCAATCGCTTTGATGTGATAACAACGGAGCTCCTATGCCTATTGCCTATTACGCTATTGTATGCGTACTAAACCAATTGCAGGATATTTGAATGTCCTATTGCACCATTATTATGCACTTGTCGGGGCTTTTTCTAGGCGAAAAAGTTGGGGGCCGCCCTCCTGCTAGTGGAGGGAACCCAAAAAGTAGGGGGTCTTAAGTGGTCTAAAATTGTTAAAACCGCATTAAAAATAGCCTGTTTTCTGCATAATACTGCTATAACTATGCTAAAAAGTGCTCAAAAATTGATATTTGAGTACCGAAATAGGGGGCCGAGTTAGGAAACCCAAAATGTGGGGGCGCCCCCTCCCCCACTAAAAAAGTCCAGCTATTCAAAGTTCAAAGTTTGGCTACTGTTGCTGTGAGCTAACTTTAAATGTTGTGGACGTCTTGCTTTATGTTAGACAAATGGAGTTACGTTAGACCTATGGTAATGTATTTATGGCTGAAATTAGTTTGATTTTGTCAAGAGAATGTAATAGATTACAGTGTGATAAATGCCGCGCTTATCAGACATGATCCTAACATTTTTGAGCCTCGTAATTTTCTTCCGAAACGTTTTTGCAAATCTTTAAATATTAAAAATTTATTCCTGCTTAATGTCGAACCTAAATTCATAAAAAGAATAAGGTTGACAAAGCAGGAAAGAAGTTTAATTTAGAATTGCTATTTTTGGATCTTCGGTTTTTCAAGTAAAAGTCGGAAGAAACTAAACAATGGACGAGTTTCAAGAGATCACTCCCCTAGGAAAAGGCTGCCTTGCGGTTTTGCATGCCTACCTTTGTTGTTGTAGATGATACGTGTAAAAAACAGTTGTCGGGCGAAAGAGGGAGTCGAAATTATTAGAGAGTCAGCTTACAAAAATTTTTTTAAGTTTGAAAAATTACTCCGTGAGAGTAAGAGAAACTATTTGTGTTGTATTAACAGATACTATGACAGATTTTACTAGTTCACTCCCTGTGAGAATAATAGAAACTCTGTGTTGTATTGATAACTACCATTGCACTTTTATATGCATTTTTTAAACTTTCATTTCTAATTATTATGTGTTCTTAGTTGCGTGTGATAAAGATTTTCTCGACACGAAAATTATGATTTTGCTTTCTCATGAAATCGAACCTATTTATGTTGTCTTGTTTGCTGTCAGTAACGTGTTTTTGTGTGGGAATTTATCAACATGTACGTTACCTCTCGTTGTATAAGTAGTCATTATAAACGCAGTGTTTTTGCTCAAAAAAGTGCGCAATAACACACTCTGAAATGAGCAAAAAATTTTGGGCTTGTACGCACACGTGTGCACTTTTTCTAGCGGAACAATGAGAAAATTACTGCAAATTAGTTGTTCTAAGTGCTCTGCTCAGTAAAATTGCTTCTGGCTCTCAATTTCACAAAAAATCTCTAGTTTTTCCTGGGGGCTCTGCCCCCAGTCCCCCGCACTTACTACTACGTACTACTTTATTGCTAAATTGTGACCTAACATTTACTAAACATGCTAACATTAATATTTAAACACACAGAGTTAATCTAGCCTGTATTGCATATTCACGTTATACAAAATATAACTGATTGCCTAGTTTTAATGTTTGTTTGGCAGTTTTTGCAGAAGTTTACACACGTTAATATTTAATGCAAACTTTAACGTGAGGTCTCGTGTTAGCTAGGTTTATATGTTTTATCCGTGTTTTCTTACCCACCGACGCTTCAAAAAAGCATTTAAAATAGAGATGCTCAGTGCTGAAAGTTGCCAAGTCAAAGATAGGAACCTTTAATCATTTTCTGAAAACTACGTACGTAATTTTCTATGTAATTTCAAACCAGTATTTATATATTTTGTTTTTATGAAAAGCAATGAGAATTTAATTTAGACAAAATGAGCCGTTTTCAAAAATTATTTGAATTTTCTTGCAAATAACTTCGCTAAATATGCAGAAATCAAATATTTACTACTATATAAATAAAACTTTTGAAGGTTATGATTGTGAAATGTTTGCTATTTTTAAAAATCTATTGCTTCTGGGGACTCAGCCCCCAGACCCCCCGTTCCGAAGTTCGTTGAATTTGATAATTCACATTAAATTGTGGCATCGTATAACCTGCACCCCTGAAAATTGTAAGGTCACGCAATTATTAATAAATACAAAACAGCAATTTCATGCTAAATTGCAAAAATGCAAAAATACAGTAAGCGCTTATTTTCGGCTTGAACCCACAGGAAACAGTCTTGCGGCCAATTTCGTAGCCTATCAAGTTTTGGTTGTGAACCCCAGTGCCTGAAAATATTTGCCGCTATCGCGTGGAACCACTTTCCAGTAGAGTTGTTGGCGTGCTGG
Organism: Trissonchulus latispiculum; assembly: GCA_030248195.1. NCBI lineage: Eukaryota > Metazoa > Nematoda > Enoplea > Enoplida > Ironidae > Trissonchulus > Trissonchulus latispiculum. The sequence goes on from JASAND010004999.1 coordinate 40,371, forward strand.
TTTCGAATCGGCTCTCCGGTTATGTGTCCTGATTATGTATTACAGATAATATCACGTATTTGACCTAGTTTATCTTCTTCCAGCCGTCCATCACCCGGCCAGCCGGGTCAGAAACAGCCGCCCGGTCGGTCGGTCTTCTGAACCAGGCCAAATACATGATATTATCAGTAATACGTTATCAGGAGTAACTAACTGTATGCATTATTTAATGCTAAAATTGCGCAAAATGCACCAAAAATAACTCAAAACAGCAACAACACTACGTTTTAGTTCACTAAAGAGCATTTTGTTATTGTCATCCTGCATCCTGTGTGATAAGTTAGAAATTAGAGTCCTCGGGTTGCGGATTCAAGAACTAGCGGTGCTTCTTGTGTGGGCTGAGTGAAAATTTGATACCCCTGAATTCTGGAATTACTTGTTTAATTCTAAATTTTAATGTTAAAAACTTAGTAGTTGATTCCTAACTGTATGTATAGCTTGGCGTCAGTGTAAAGCTGAGCTGTCAGATCTTGGCTTGCTATCTTGTTGATTTTAGTGGACAGTGCATCAAGTGGATCGAAATACTTTTGAACGTTGCCATTCACCATGACATCTTTTGGTACAGTGGCATGATAATGTGATTTTTTATGGATCAGCTTTTCCTCATTGAGCCAACTTAAAACTTTCATCTGCTCTTATCCTTCCCATATTTTCACAGATATAACTGCTAGTCTACTCTTATACTGCTTATGCTAGTATACATACTTGTGCTCTCTGTATCTTCCTAAGCTTGCTTCACTGAGTGCTGCAGGATATTTTGTAGATATCAAACTTGTACGTAACTGGGTTGATGTAGATGACTGTTTGTGTGTTTAATTGGATAATATGTAAATTGTGGATATTTATTAGCTGATTGGAATAACAATGACTAAAGCAGTATTAGACCATATCATGGAAGCGAAAGAGAGTTTTAAATTATTTTGTCACTGCCACGGTAGCAATAAGGTTTCTAGTTTTTTGTCAAGTTGTGTTATTTCAAGGAATTAGAGGCACTGGACCGCTCCATGAAGTTTTCATGCTTCTATGCTGAGATGTCAACAAACGGCTTGCTACTCGTTTAATTCGACACTTTTTCATGCTTTTACTAACATAATAGCTTATAACATTAGTTTTTACATGTGGGTATTTTTATATTAAACAGTTGCACTGTTATTTTTAATGTTTCGTTTCAGCTTTAATAACCGCTAGATTTGACCGTGAGATACTGTTTTATGTTAATTTGTGCTTTGTTCTCTGGTCTACTTTTGGTGCATTTGCGTGTACGTATCTAGTCGTATGAAGTTTGTTCTCACAGATTGAAAAGGCCCGTTCACTGCTTCAAAATGAATTTTCCTTTTCAGTTTGCCAGTAGTGATGATCGACACAAAACAAAATAGCTTTATTTGTCTTCTATTCAGATATATACTTGTGTATATAGGTGAGTTGTTGTTGTCTTAATGTTAACGAATATATATTTTAATTCTATTATATACATGGTTTTGCTGTTTTATGAAATTTTTTACTTTTCAGAACATTAGCGTCTCTCGATCTGTTGTGGATGCCCTGGAAACGGTTCCTCCGCATTTTTGATTTTTGAATATATAAACACATAATTTATTGGTAGATATTATGTAAATGGTAAAGCAAGTAGGTTTAGTTTTAAAAATTATTGTAATGTGCTAATATTGCTCAGCCAAGTGGGTAGATTTATATATATATATATATATATGAGCCGATTTCTGGTAGGGTCAACCGTAACTTGGACAACCTTCAAAAATCGATTTGGCTCAAACTTTCAGGACTTGTAGCAACCTGACATAAAAGGAAAACCTTCAAATATTAGAGCTCAACTCCGTATATTCAACGAGTTATAGCAAAATTCGTGATTTTCGACTCTGCCACTGACGTCGCCGTAGGACTTCACCAATCAAAATTGTGCTCAGGCCGATAGAGAAGAGTCAGACAGTTCATATCTTAACCATACAGGCACCACACATGGGGCACCTATCCCTGCCAGTTTTAGTTTTCTGGCGGTCATGTTCCGCAGTTTGCGATGGTCGAACCTTAGCTTAAGCCTCCAAGCTCAGTAGGCGCATTTCCACATTTTTTGACATAGCGACCTCATTATGCCTTAGTACCACGCAATTTTTATAAATATTATTTATCTATATGCTACCAACGTCCATGCAAAAAATGAGCAAAATCCCAGACCCACTTTTGAGATATGGCCATTCAAAGTTCGAAAAATCGCCGTTTTTGAGCCAAAACAGCGATTATGGCAACTTTGACCCGCCATAGCCGACTAATGAAAAAAGATATCGGCGTAATATTTTAGACATATAACCTAGGTACCCTTGGCAATGTTTCGGGCAAGTTTCAGCCAAATTGAAGAAATTTTATTTTTTTCGATTTTTCATCCTCCAAAATGGGCCGAAAAATCGAAAAAAATAAAATTTCTCCGATTTGGCTGAAACTTGTCCGAAACATTGCCAAGGGTACCTAGGTTATGTGTCTAAAATATTACGCCGATATCTTTTTTCATTAGTCGGCTATGGCGGGTCAAAGTTGCCATAATCGCTGTTTTGGCTCAAAAACGGCGATTTTTCGAACTTTGAATGGCCATATCTCAAAAGTGGGTCTGGGATTTTGCTCATTTTTTGCATGGACGTTGGCAGCATATAGATAAATAATATTTATAAAAATTGCGTGGTACTAAGGCATAATGAGGTCGCTATGTCAAAAAATGTGGAAATGCGCCTACTGAGCTTGGAGGCTTAAGCTAAGGTTCGACCGTCGCAAACTGCTGAACATGACCGCCAGAAAACTAAAACTGGCAGGGATAGGTGCCCCATGTGTGGTGCCTGCATGGTTAAGATATGAACTGTCTGACTCTTCTCTATCGGCCTGAGCACAATTTTGATTGGTGAAGTCCTACGGCGATGTCAGTGGCAGAGTCGAAAATCACGAATTTTGCTATAACTCGTTGAATATACGGAGTTGAGCTCTAATATTTGAAGGTTTTCCTTTTAGGTCAGATTGCTACAAGTCCTGAAAGTTTGCGCCAAATCGATTTTTGAAGGTTGTCCGGAAGTACATGCAGCACAGTCGAATTTCTCAGAAATCGACTCATATATATATATATATATATATATATATATATATATATATATTATTGCCTATGCGAGATATATGTTCAACATTGCGTATGCACGTGGGCGTGCCTATCCGAGGTATCCTCGGATAAGCATCCTCGGATAGTTAACATGGGGAATGCACGTGGGACTGCCTATCCGAGGTTACCTCGGATAGTGATCTCGGATAGTAATGCCTATGCGAGGTAAAAAATTATTTTTTAATTACTAATTAGCTTAATTAATTAGACTGAGCTTATGCTAAAAAAATGGCTTAGGCTTAGACGTGTAAAAGCACGCTCTCGGTAAGCCTAACACGCTCTCGGTAAGCCTAGGCGCTGCCGCGGAGGAACGCGTTATTTGGGCGTCCTCGCTTAGGGGGAAGTTTACATATATATATATATATATATATATATATATATATATATATATATATATATATATATATATATATATATATATATATATATATATATATATATATATATATATATATATATATATATATATGTGTATATTTGTTTTATCTTGTCTGCAATTTGTCACTTGTACGTACGTACGTAACTTCTATGATCTGTAACCTTTGTTATGTGGAAGAATAGTTTGTTGTGGTGAAGTAGGTTTTTAGTTATTATTGGAAAATTCTATTTCGTTTTACAGATATATATTTGTCTTTGCAATTGATTTATTTGATATTTTAATTTGCTACATTTTTATTAAATTCTGATGTAAAGAAATATCACTTCTTTCCAAGGTATTTAGACGCTTTGGATGGCCGTGCCGTGTAGGAGCAGCTTTTTTCTTGAATAGCTTTTAATAACTTTCTAATGCATGATTTTTGCCAATTTTTATTTAAGTAAAATTATTTCTGTAGGTGTGTTTGTGCAGTTGTGTAGGGATAAGAAGGTAAGGTACATATAGGGATAACTTTGTATATCTTGAGAGTTGTGCAAAGTGGATTCGAAATCTTTCAGCTCATCCCACTGAAGCGGTTTTAGATCAATTGATTAGAGCGTCAGCGAGTGAAGTAGAACGCAGATTCGAATGCTGTTTGGTGCTTACTGTTTTCGGCTGCTTGGTGGTCACAACTACGCAACTTTATTCTTTAAATTGGGAAAGATTGTGCTCTTGAAGTTACTACTCACATTATCTCCGTAATGGAGGGAAAGTTGCTTTTGATTGTATGATTTAATCAGACTCATCTGAATCCATGTTTTATTCAGAGGCTAAACTTAGCGACCACCCTGCTTGATGCGTCAACACGACTGAGAATGAAAAGTCGTTTGGATAGATTTTTAAATACACGACTGAGAATGAGAAGTCGTTTGGATAGAATTTTAAAGTGTTTTTACAACATTCATACAAAAGAAAATGTTGCATTCTCATACATTATGGTAAAGCTTATTCTTCATACTCGTACTCATAACATCCCCTTTCATCGGGAGTTCCTTCTAGCTGGAAAGCCTTGTACACTTTTTCGTAGACCAGAAATCGTTTCTGAGATTTGATATGTCCACCTTCCCAGGTGCATTCCAGTCCTCCGTTTATTAGGTTAGTAGCTGCTCCGAACAGTCCATTCTGGACGTCTTTATTGCTATGCACTCGCTTCTTCCAAAACCAGAATGCTGTCGCCCACGCTACTTCTTCGCTTGAAGCAACCTGGAATAAAAAGTAGATTAACAATTAGGGTGTAGGAAAATCTATGAGAATGGAAAAGAAGATTGGCGCATGTGAGTGCTCGCTCACTTATAGAAAACAGTTTCTATTGAACAAACTAGCAATCACTCAAAACGCTGTTTTTAGCTTTAGTATTTCTTGGTATATGCTGTTCATAGTTTGTTTATTCTTTACCATATCAGGATTCTGTAGGAGTCTGTTGTCACCATATAGATCTTGTGAAGCTTCTTCATAATTGTAATGCCAAGTTAGCTGGATATATCCTCTTCCAAAGTATACAACGTCTTGTGGATAATTCTCTGGCTGTTTGTAATCTTTGTAACATTGTCTCATCTCCTCAACACTTTCCATGCATCGCAGTTCTCGCTTGTGCTGCAGTCCTCCAGACTCCCAAATAATCTCTGCCAGAAACATGGCTAGCTCACGTTTTGAAGAGATATCTCCTGCCGGTTTGGCCCATTTAATAAATGCCTGATACTGCGAGAAATCGGGCGCCGGAAAATCACAGGCAGTGATTGCTTCGTAAAATTCGATCCATGTGGTGTTTCTGGGATCACCTAAAAGACCAAGTTGGTGCTATGTAAGGAGAACAAACTGAAGCTAAAGGACCACCTGGTGAACATATTATACTATCGTAAAAACGAAAGTATAATTACACTTATGCGTTGCCGGATCTAATCTAAGTAGATAAATCGCGTGTGCACGTAAACAAAAACCTGCATTTGTTACTTATTTAGTTAGTGGGCTGAAGATTTCTGTATATAGAAACTGCAGATGCAGAAACTTACCGGATTTTTGTTTAAATGCAAGGTTTAACATCAACTATATATACCTACCTCCGTCGTTGCTGTTTTCTGTTATCCTTTTGGGCGGTCCCGTCATTTTCTTTTTCAGCGGTGATCCTCCGCTATGATCGCAGACAGCATAGGTATCACTTATCTGTTTACAGGCAGTTCCGTGACTGCAGTCTATGGCTACATAGTGCTCATCCACATTGCATAGCATCAGCCTTCCTGTTTCTTCATCACAACTAGTACCGCCTAATTGGCAGGTGTCTCCGATGACAGATGTGCTTACTGAGTCTATGGGAATTAGTAAGAGCGACCGCAAAATAATCACAAGCATAGTAATAGCTTTATGAAGAAATTATAAGTCTGTGTACATAGTTATTACAGTTACAGTATAACTAAGTTTTGACAAAACAATGGCCTATTATTGGAACTGTAAAAAATGTTTTGCTACCTAATCGAAATACTAATTTTTGTGGTCTTGATTTGTCATAAGAATAGTATTCATTGAAATAGCAATTTCGAGTCTATGCAATTAGAATTAAGAATTGTAGAATGTAGTTACTAGAATTGAGAACATGTAAAACCAGAAAACTGCGAAAATGTACTTCCTTTCCTAGTTACTCTAAGCTGAAATTGGAGCTGCAGCCTCGGAAGCTGTGCAGTTTCAGAAGTACTACTCACTCAGTGAAAAACGGGCATGAATACAATGTAGTATTCAACTGTAGTTGAAATTCAAATTTCAAGTTCAAATTGTAGTATACAACTGTAGTTTTAAGCTGAACTGAACTTACTGCGAAACAGCTGATTTATTTAACTTTACGTCAAGTCATATAAAGCTTAGCTTATACTTTAAGTATCAATAGTGAGGGATTTAGTTTGTGTGATTTTCTGCTTAACAACTGCTTCTGTTAAAACTACCAAATTACAAATCTCTAACTCAAACTCACGACTGATTTAGCATTTAATGATCTTTGCTGGCAATCTATGCATGTCTTTAGCGGATTTGTGAGTGCGAGGCGTTTTTTGGTTCTACACAGTTTGGACTTATGTATTTGCCGAGTCAATATCTATTATATACTATAGCAAACGTATACAGCTTTCCAGCTTTTCAAACCACGACCATCTATCCAAAAAACAATTTTTTCACTAGTTCTATTTCTATTTAACTTTAGTATATAATTTAGTTTAGGTTCTATGACTTGTGGGATGGCCCTTGAGCTTGCTCTTCCTCCACTTTGTTTCTACTTACGTGGGTTCGCGCAGTGAAAGTCATGTACATTGGTACCATTCCAACAAAGCTTGATGAGACTGTGCCTCCGTAGCTCGGTCGGCAGAGCGTTTGCCTAGTAGGCAAAAACTTGTGGGTTCGAGTCCCACCGGAGGGCCGAATTTTTCGGACCTTCGGTGGTACATGACTGTCTCATTCTTTCTCATTTATATACTAATGTAATGCTATTACATAATCTAATCAACCCAATGTCAGTCAAAAATATAACAAAGCTACTTTTGTCCTTTTATAGCTTTTAGCTATGTAGTAATGGTAATCATTATACAAAACTCTGTACACCAGTAGGTATAACCTAGATTTTATTTAAGAAAAATTAGGTACTCTCTGTAATTAAAGCAGTATGACACCAAAACGAATTTCTGGTTGAGATCAGCTGTAGCATCCTCTTTCTATGGGCGTTTCATCCAACTGTAGTGCTGAAAGCACCTTCAAATATAGTTCATAACGTTTTTGAGCCTTTTCTTGATGAATTCCTTTACACTCTAACTGTCCGTTGATTGCATTCGTTGTGGCCCCAAAATGGCCCTCTTGTACACCCGGAGCACCGTGCACATGGACCTTCCAGTACCAGCAAGTCACGGCCCAGGCAATGTCTTCATCCTGGGCTACCTGAAATCAACAATACTCGGCATATAATTAACATATATTAATATTGCATTAAATTTATAATTATATTATATGCTTTATTAATGACAGTAAATTTTGCAAAAAATAGAAATTTGTAGAAATATATTTTTACATTTATAACGAAAAACGGTGAATAAAGTTGAATCGAGTTTCACTTCTAGTTTCGTGCTTTCGCTGTAGCTAGACTCCCCAGCACAAAAGCAAACCAGATAACCTGTACCTGTAAAGTTTAACTTTGTAAGGTTAAGTAGTGACTACGTCACTTTCTCGCTTCTGCACAATCTTGGGGACACTCTCCCACACTCTCTTGATTTTGGCTTCAATTTTTTCCGGATTTCAACTCACCAAATCCGGATGTCGGACCAGTCTATTGTCGCCATACAAAGCCTCTGATGCCGCCTGATAGTTGTAGTACCAGCTCAGCTGTATATAACCTCTTCCATAGTAGTGTCTTCCTGGGAGATCCTGTTGAGTTTTGTACTGATTCGGACATTTGCTGATCTGACAGGCATATTCTTCCTTTGCCTGGAGACCATGAGATTCCCAGAGAATCTGGGCCAGAAACATGGCAAACTCTCCCTTGCTAGTGATCGCAGCTGTTTTGGTCACGTGTTTCATGCAGGTTAGGTATTGCTGTTTTGAGGGCTGTGGATAGCCGCAAGCAGTGACTGCTCGAAAGAATTCTGCTTCTGTGACAAGGAGATCTGAAATTGTTCAATCATTAATAAATAAATAAATAAATCCATCTAACTTCTAGTTGGTTCTGAAAATTAACTCTTATGAATATTTCACTGTTCCCTAAACTTGCTATTCACCTCTTTATTTTTGCTTGTCCTTACTGTTTGTATGGTTTTAATATCACGAAAAACATCAATTTCCACTTTATACCATAGTCATAAAGTTCATAGGTATATTTATATAGTCTAACCTGATATTGTCTTTGGCCATTCAATTTTGTTGCCCAGCGACGATTCAGCTGTGATCTGTTCTGCAGCAGGGTTGACATTTTGTTCCACCGAAGACGGTCTCCAGGGATTCTCGATGACTTGATGAAGATTAGAAGTTTCTCTTGAATTCAAGTTCGCAGAACCGACCGTTAAATGCGAACTCAGAGCAACATTTTCTTGCAAATCAGGCTGAATTTCCACTTTTCTAGGGAAACCGATGGTGTCCAAAAACGCTACCAGTGCATCTTGACTACCTGGTTGATACCTGCCAAGTGAAGATTTCATAAATTGGCCCACTTGGGTTTCACCCAGGTCAGGATTTTCCAAAAATAACTCGGAGAAGGTGGGCTTTGGCCTTGGTGCTTCTGGTTTTGGATAATTGATAAAGTGCCCCAAGTTCTCGTTATTTTTAACCTGAACTAGATCAATATTATCGCCTCCCAAATGATGTATTGGTAGCGGAGTTGTTGGCGTTTCGAAACCGTAGGTTCGACGATTAGGTTGAACGGTATGGTGCCCTCCAAGTCCGGAAAAGATGGAGGTAGTCGTGAGTCTCGGATAAATCCTAGGCTGAGGAGACCGGCTGACGGTCACCCGTTCTCGATCTTCGCCTGGTATGAGCCAACCGGCCAAACTGAAACTACGATGTCCCGTATTTGTGTCTGTTTTAGGTAGTCCGAAGCTGGCCGGCTGTTGAGGTGGCAGCACCTTCTTTAGGCTGGAAAAGGCATTCCTGTCTTGGGGACCAGAAGAGCGGGAAATGAAGCTGGGAAATACGGGTTGTCGATTTGGATGAGGGCGAGGATTTGGACGGGGTCCCACCGTGGTTGGGGGTGGTATAATAAATTCACGGATTTCTGATCCGTGCAGTTCATTATTGGGAGGTACTATTAGCCGGTTATATAGGGTGTCAGCATTTTCATTGGCTATGTGATGAATTTCAGGGTTCTGATTTTGTCTGTGACTTTCTTGTTCCACAAAATGACCCGGCTCAGCGGGTCGAAAAGTTTCTATCGGTTGCTGATTAGTTTGCGCTGCAATCTCTTCTTTTTCATTCCAGAAACCGTGACTCTGTTCTTTAGGCTGAGGAACGTTTGGACTTACAAGTTCTGAGTTTTTATCGAATGTAGGGTTATGCAAATTAGAATTGTCCCCAAATGAGGAGCCATGGGTTAGTGTTTTGCCAACCACCGGTAGATTAGAGTTGTGCACCATTTCCTGTCGATTGTTACTGTCGGGCCTTGCATGTTCGTAGATGCCATATTCTGGGATTTCGATTGACGTTTGTCGATGGTTACTATTCAATACTGTATGTTCAGACATATCGTATTCTGGGATTTCTATAGAAGTTTGTCGATTGTTGCTGTTGAGGACTGTATGTTCGGACATACCGTATTCTGGAATTTCTATAGACATTTGTCCACTTCGACTTTCAATTTCACTAAACTGTGACAGTCCGTGCTTTGGAATTTCCTGTGCAGTATTTGGCTCGTATAAGGGCGGGCGGCTGTCTTCTGCTGCTGCTGCATCTGCTTCAGTTTCTTCTTTGGCTAAGTTGGCATAACTCTCATCCCACACCCCTCCATAGATTTCAGGTGGGAATTCTGTAGGCCCACCAACGCTGAATCCCTGAATTGTATCCAAGTCCCTAAAATAGCCGCCCAATTTATACCCACCAGCTTTTGCTGCAGCTTTGACCAGCTTAGCCACTTCATTGTAGTCTATATTTTCAATTGCCTCTGATTCATGGTTGTGCTCTTGTTGTATTTCTTTGTTGTGTCCTTTCGACGTTTCTTCTCTTGTTTTAGGTCTACCAGTATTTTTTGGTTTCGGATGATCGCAAACGGCAACCTTTTCATCGGTGATTCTACAAGTCGTTCCGTCCGGACATCCCACCACCGTCCAATAATTATGATTGCAGAGCGCTACTTCGCCAAGATCAGAGCAGGATGAATCGTCTGTATCGCAATATTCGCCTTCTGCAACTCCGGCTGCAGTCTCAATGTTCAGTGCGGAGAACACAATCAGCAGCGCTTTCCAGAGAAACCACCTAAACAACAAAAACAGTAACTTATTACACTGTATTATTTTGATTCAAAGGTGCGTTTAAATTTTCAATTACAGATTTTGTGAAACTGCACAATTTGTGAAGTGAATCTATAAAATGCGTTCAATGGCCATCGTTTAATGATAAAATATTTTCAGTATTAAACCATTAGTCCAACTTTTCTCTGCTTAATAACTTAGAAAGTTCAGAGTGTAGTAGTGGTGGACAGGAATAGTTATACTTTTGAAAATCGATCGCCAAGTTCTATCCAGTCGTCGTAGTGTGCCACTCAGCAATATCCTGCTGTAGTGTAAATTATGTTAGGAGTACACCATGACAATCTGTGTTATGAACCGCTGAACCCGCTAACGCCCCGTTCCTTGTAGTGTTAACTATGCGCTCTTGGTCCAGCTGCAGAGTATCTCATATCTACAACAGAACAAATAGAAAGCCTGCCCGCTGTCGGCAAGCTTCACCGAGCCTTCAGCTGAGTCGAGACTTAAGCGTTCCATCTCATTAGATTTCTCGCGGTTTAGCTTTTCCTTCATTTAAAATTTTAATTAGCTTCCTTTAGATTTCAGTTTGGTTCCGTTGTAAAACATTACAACCTCTGCAATTAAAAACATAAAAACGGAACTGTTTGATGGAAACAATGCAAGATAATTTAAAGATCCTTTCGCATCAATTGTGTCGCATGAAAATCTCAAATATGTAATTTCTGACTAAAAATCGGAGTAATTTTTTCAACTTAACCTTAATACACATAACCTTGGCTCAGACGGACCCGCCCCAAAACAACTGTGTGTATCCAGCTCCAGCGCTTGCCTTGTTGTCTGACGTCCTGTTGTGACATTTCATAAAATTTTCTGATACAACTGAAGAAATAAGACAGAGGATTTGGTTTGATTTGTTCATAAAAAATTAATTTCAATAATTCACCCCAGAAATTTGATGCTGAGTGATATTCAAATTTGTATCAAGTGCCTAACAATTTGATCTTGTTTCAATTGATGGATTTTTTCGCGAATCATATGGTACACTTCAGCCAGTTTTATCAATTTTTTATATTGGTAACTAAGGAACATTTTTTGGCAGCATGATGATGGCGACTTATATGTATGTAGGTAAGGTAGCCATAACGGTAAGTATGAACTAAGAAAGCAGCTGTAAAGTAGCAGACATGCCTGTTTTCGAACTATACCAAAGAAAAATCGTTTGTCTATTTGTCATTAGTGCGCGATGAAGAAGTTGATAATAACGAAGGACGACCCGGCGACATGATAGTCAGCAAGACAACGACAACTGTCTTAATAGTCTGGTTATCGTGGCGAGCTAAACTCATCATCTCAGTAAGGGGCAACACCATCACCGAAACGGCAGGTGGGGATGATTTTAAAATGATAATTCCCTTTAAGTTTTGGGCTTGCATTTCAGTGACAACAGCTCTGCTAGATCTCAAAGATCAACATTGGCTGATCTGAGTAGACTTGTGTTGTAATGGTACAATTAATTTCAAGAGAACTGTCGAACGAAACCGAAGCCACAGTTAACAACACTGCTTTTAGGCAGCAAGTAGGAAACGATCCTACATAATTGGCCAAGTCTCTGTAGAGGATGCATAGCTCTTCCCTTACTGGGTGAGGGGTGGGGAATAATTTTTAAATGGAAGTTTAAGGGGGTCAATTTTTTGGTCATTTTTTCTACGTTTTCCGATGTTACTGATTTTTGTATATATTTTATTGTCCAAAAGAGTTTTTAGAATTGAAGTCGTAAGTCTTGAAAACCTAAATAATCTGATATGGACGATATGTTTGGACGATTTATTTGAGACTTCTCTGGCGCACTTGAAAAATGACTTCATATGTATTTCATATTTCCTATGTTTGACTCATGCAAATTGCAGACCTTCATTGTTACTTCATTACAACAGTAAAACTTACCACTTTAATTTTAAAAAGTCGTTAAAATAGACTGTTTGGGCATTAAGATATGTGAAAATCAGGGAAATCGGAGAATGCATAAAATCATCAAAAAGGGACTTTAAATGTTTTTCTTGGAGAAATTATACTGCGGAAGGCTTTGAGATCCGAATGTAGCTCATAAAACAAAGCTGAGCCTGAGCTTTAACAGTTTAACACGAAATTGTTTTCAGCTTTTACTCCTTGATTATATGTATGAAAACTGCATTCACTTCGAAGATGCGGTGTTAGGGAACTTCCTAGTTTTTTCTTACAATAGAATTTGTTCACAAAATTAAAACTGGAGAAGGGTTAAATGATGGTTAGGTTATGCGGGTTATGCATAACCCAGGTTATGCGTCAACGTAGGTAAAACCAAGAGTTTATAATACTAAGAGCAAGAGTACATAATGATAAGAGTGTGACAAGCGTTACACTCTATGCAATGAAGGCAAAAACTATGCGATGCGCGCTAACGGCTTACCCCCCTCACACCGCCCCTATATGGGTACATACATAGTTCCAAACGGGGTCGCTCACTCGCTTAGTATATTTGTACATCTATGTGTTAAGCATACACGCTTGCACCCCCTCCCCAAATTGGGCCCCTGTTAATTTCAGCGTGTAATTATGCAAAGCAGTGAGCGACCCCCGTTTGGACCACGTACCCATATAGGGGCGGTGTTAGAGGGGGTCAATTTGTGGGGGGGGGGTAAGCAGTTAGCGCGCATCGCATAGTTTTAGCCTTCATTGCATAGAATGTGACGCTTGTCACACTCTTATCATTATGTCCTCTCACTAAGAGTAAGACACTCAGCTCTTCCTAATAGAATAAACTTGCAAGATGCTCGAAACATTAAGGCCGAAATCTAAACATACAACGCTGACATTTTCTGGAAACGGGTGTTTTCATCAAATTAAGTACTATAACTTGAGCTAGAAAAATCGTACAGCAATAATTTTTATATCATTATGTTGCGTAGAACGAGATCTTTTTTTATGATATAAAAATTATATAGTTCGGTTCAGGCAATCCCTCATAAATTCAGCAACAACGTAAGGAATTTCTAAGTAATGATGAAATTCCCAGAATTTTCGAGGCAAGGATGCTTTATTGCTGGTTTTGTAAGAGACTATCTAAACCGAACTATATAATTTTTAGATCGGTAAAGAGATCTCATTCTACGCAACATAATGATATAAAAATTATTTCTGTACGATTTTCCTAGCTCAAGTTATAGTATTTAATTTGTCGAAAACGCCCGTTTTTAAAGAATAGAATCTGAAACAAAGTTAATACAAGAGTCCATGATTTTCTTCTATATATTAGAAGAAGAGTAAGCCACTAGAGGGCTCCTCTTCTTGGCATTGCGTAACGGTGCTCCGACCACAATACGCGAATGTTCCCCCGTTTGGGGGGGGTCGCCAAATCATACCCCCCTCCTCGTTTGGTGGGGGGGGGTAGGCAACAGCCAATCAGATAGCAGAAACCCTCTCCCCGTTTGGTGGGGGGGGTAGGCAGGCTGATTCTGGCTTTTGAAAAAGGGTCCCCGTTTGGGGGGGGGGGTCGACACAAGAGGTCCCCGTTTGGTGGGGGGTATGCAAAAGGGGTCCCCGTGTGGGGGGGTCACAAAAAGTGGTCCCCGTTTGGGGGGGGGGGGTCGCCAACAGCCAATCAGAATGAGCAAAACTTAGCCTGCTTGAGCGACCCACCCCCCAAACGGGGACCCATTTTCGAATAGAACAAAAACTACCGTAATCCTCTGCTCTACCCCCCACCAAACGGAGGGGGGGGGGTTTCTGCAATCTGATTGGCTGTTGGCTACCCCCCCCCACCAAACGGGGACCTCTTTTTCGCTACCCCCCCAACAAACGGAGGGGGGTATGCGATGTCGATTTGGCCGACCCCCCCCCAAACGGGGGAACATTCGCGTGTTGTGGTCGGAGCACCGTTACGCAATGCAGTGAAGAGAAGCCCTCTAGTGGCTTACTCTTCTTCTTAATAATAGTGCAATTATGCACTCTTGGTTAATATTATGGCCCTGGCAAATGTTCATGTGCTCTATTCTTTGCTCTGCTGCTGCTGATGATGATGACGATGAATGATAGATTGCCCTAAATTTCTAATACGTAGTTGTCGAAATAATGACGATCACTGCAAAAACTAAAGCACTTCGGCAGTTTTGAGTTTGAGTTATTAACTTTGGATTCATTAGAACGAAAATTAAAAAGATGATGAGTGCTGAAAAGGTGCTATATAGACATCGAACCCGGTTTATTTTAAAATCGGTTAGTAGATAGTGTTGAACTCAGTCCTCAGTTAACCGCAGGCAAGCCCAGCGGCCACTTAATAAATCGGACATCCTTTGTTACCCACGTCCTATCTCCAAAATTAATTATTCCGAACAGTGTCGATAATCGTATAATTTAAAATAAAACATTCTTAATGGCAGGTTTCTGGGATTTAGTGTCCGGAATGGGAATCTGATAACGACAAATGCACGTTTTCCCATCACTACGGCAGGGGGTAAACTCAAAACGCCCTAGATAGAGAGGTAATATTACATTTATTCTATTATTTAGTTATTCTAGTAACACTTAATTCAGTTAATTAGAGTACCTTTTGATGGTCATTACGGGAATTCCTTTGACGCAGTCGTGAGGAGAGTCTAAGTCAAGTATCGCTGAGTTTCTAAGCAGCTTTATCACTAAAGTCAATAGAGCAAACGCTAAATGAATCCGTAACAAAACTCTTCTAGTAGTTGCAAAGGATCCCAAAAATTTCAACTTTCTGTGTGTCACTGTTTTCGTGTATACTTAAGCCATGCATTTCTTGATTTTTGAGTAGCTTCTGAGACGGTCTTGAATTTGTGACATCTGACATTGAACTTGCCTCAAAAATTCTGTCGAACAAAAGGACCGGCTTAAAAACTGCCTTGAAGAGGCCCCTACTTGACCAATATAGACTTATAGACTTTGCATGAAAGAATTATTTGAACAGTTCCTACAGTTCACACGAAGGACAATTCAAACTATAAACTTGATATAAAAGAACATTTTTAAAATAGAAAATATTCAACAATGAATACTGTATGTTGTAGAGAAGTTACTAGTGTTGTATACATGTAAGCCAGATTTGCAATGTTTGAAGGAGAACAGCATCTTAGGGCGTCCCAGCGTTTGCTTGCAAAACTTGATTACCACTGATAAAAGTTACAGTTGACTTCTGCTGTTTCTTTGCGCTAATTGAGTCACAACAGTACCAGAAAATATGCATGAAAGAAAGAAAAGAGCATCCAATATAGAGTCCCCACATGCCTCCCAATTCCGCCAAAAACGATTCACTGGAAAAAAGTAGCGTTTCTTCCACGATTGTAATATCGTTCGGTTGTTTCAGATGAATTTCATAAGTGACCTTTCCGCCTCTTTGACTGGAGACCTCTGTCGTAACTAAAGACGTGGTGGGAGTTAGTGACCATGTAATTTCGTAGGTATGGTTAACACAGTTTTCTAGACACTGTTTACGCCATTCTAGCAACGAATGACCAGTGTAGATTCGAGGCGTTGCCGACAAGCATAGCTCGGAAGAGTACTCGCTGTGGTGCTGCGAATTCAGCAATAAACTACAGTTGGCAAATGTTTGCATTGCCAGTTGATTGCAGTCACATCGATGGCTTGGCGGGTCGTTCACTGAGCATCGACATGACGGTTTACGCAACCAGGCCGGAATCACTGATTCTTCTGGAGTTTGTGTGACGGGGTTGCGAGCTGTATTTGCTGCAATATACTGAGTTGCCTAGAATAACAACAAACATTATGTAAGACTACATTGAATGGCTAAGGCTACGTTGATTGGGATTCATTTTGATATTGTCTGTGCTAATAAAAGCAGCTGTTGCCTTAGTTTAGCCAAACTTTTTACTTAAGGTGGTGATTCCTTTTGGGCACATATTGTTTGGCCGCGTAAATCAAGATGAAATTTGATGAAACTTTCCGAAATAAGTTCTTTTAGCGTTCTAACACCCTCCGAGCAATCCCGATTAAAAAATTCGAAATTTCCGGTCAGAGTGGTTTTTCCCAATTTCTGAACGTTTGGCAGCTGCTATACAGCTATGACTATATTCATTCGAAAGATCTCATTGAGCTTCACATTTTTGCTTTTTAAAGCAACTTTCTAGCTTTCTCTACCGTGAGATATAGCTGATTTTCTTGTTTTGGCGTCGAAAACTTGTGTAAACGTGTTTGCATTTGCTTGATTCAGTTCGGGCTTCTAGATTTTGAGGAATGAATTTAACAATTTCCATTTAACGGTTTCCATGCGCATTCT
This sequence comes from Trissonchulus latispiculum, assembly GCA_030248195.1. NCBI lineage: Eukaryota > Metazoa > Nematoda > Enoplea > Enoplida > Ironidae > Trissonchulus > Trissonchulus latispiculum. Next base: position 57,182 of record JASAND010004999.1, read on the forward strand.
GTAAATTTCCATTAGCAATTCTGTAAAATTATTTCTACGTGTCTGAAAAGAGGATTGAACTGGGTTACAGATGAATAGAGAAATATGGCCCAAACAGACAGAAGAAATTAAATACATGCGAAGTGAAAAGAGGGTACCTATTTCATAAGTTCTTATTTTAGCAACTTAACCATTATTTAACCATGAATTGCGTTATTGTTTATTACCTATATTTAACTTTAAACAAAATGTATATAAAACATGGTAACGGGCAACATTTTATCCATGCTAACTCCTGCCCCCTTCCTAAGTCTCTTATATTTGCTACCCACAGGATTTGTTAGTCTAGAGAATTTGGGTGTGCACAACTACATTCTCATGAAAATGGACTGTCAGTGTACACTGTGAATTTAGGGGTGATTAAACTTTAATGTAACTAGACTTTGTTAAGGGGTTTCAAGGCAATTTCTAAAAGTGAACTGAGCACATCTTTTCCTACGACTATTCTGAGGAAGCAGGGAAGTATTCCTATTTTGAGAATTTAGATTTTTATACTGAGTCTAGGTGGAAACATAAAATGTAGTTTTGCAGTGAAGACTTTCGGATTTTTTGTATTTTTCTATTTGGCCAGAAGGTAGACGTACTGTTACATAAACATTGCTTAATCGTTATCGTTTCTATTGTATTTGTCGGGTTAAAACCCACTTGGGTTTTAACCCATTTGATTCAGGTTATGCTCCTTATTATATGGTATCTGGAATAAAGATTGGGTTATGGATGTCTGGATAAGTGATCGGAAATCGGATGTTTGTATCTGCTTTGACACTCGGGGCCACTCTGACAATTCTGGTGTCAGAAGTGGGATTTACTGTTAATCTTGGATCTCGGTGACTGACTGTGAAGACTTTGGGAACCATTTTGCTTAGCTATTTATTTCTGGCCTATTTTGGTGACAATTTTCGTGATTGCTTGGACTCTTTTGACCAATTTGCCTTTCTTGACCCTGCTATTTCATTGCTTCCAGTTTGGGTCTTTTGTCTGGCTGAACACATTCTGGCTCCCAGTTTTGACTCTGTCTTTCCCCATTTTCTGCTGTTTAACCTTATCGATGCTGTCACAGGTATATAGTCTGCCTATTCATAAGTTGCAATATGTCGTGTTTCCTTAAAGGTCTTGTAAGTGTACTTTTGATTGTAGCTGGTCTTGTGGGGCTGGGATATTTATTTTTACCAAATTGGGTAAAACAGTTGCTTCGCCTTTTGTTAAAACAATTGTCACGGGTTGTGTAAAATTGTTTAAACCTACCTTTTGCTTATGACTTCACAATCTCAATTTTAATTACTATTGGTCTGAAGGTTCGCTCTGTAAATATGGCAGATTCTGGGAATTCAGCCCAAGCAAGTAGTAGTACAAATACAGACCCCAATCCGTCGAGTTCATCTGGTGGGCCTTATATCGGTCGTCCGCCAAGGCGATTTGGGGGATACCGAAAAGAAAAGTTTAAGGATTTTCTCAAAGAACTGAACCGATATTTTCAGTCAAACAGGATTTTTAGTGATCAGCGCAAGTGTGAAATTTTTCCGAGTATGTTAGAAATTGATAGCCTCGCTGACACTTTCTATGACGGTCTCGATCAAAATACTCGTTACGATTATACAGAACTGTGCCAGCAGTTTGCGCAGAAGTTTCCCTCCCCTAAAGTAGAATATCTGGCGGTCGACAAACTCACTTTGCGAGAACAGAAAACAGACGAAGCAGTTTCAGAATTTGCTTACGATATTCAGAAACTGGTTCGTGATGCCTTTCCTGAAGTCTCGCCTACAGAATCCGAGGTTTTAAGATTACGGTATTTCTTGAAAGGTTTAAAGCCTCGGATTCGTCAGTACGTGATAACCACCAAACCTATAAATTTTGAAGCTGCGGTAGCTGAGGCTGTGGAACAGGAAGCGCATCAGCATCTAATGTATGGTAATGCGCCGTGGCTTGACGAAGTGGTGAATAGACCGCCTCCGAGAAACAGTTCAAATCGTCATTTCGAACGACAATCAGGTCGGCATTACCGAAATGATAGGTTTGGTGGGTCTCGCCCTCCAAATAACAGACAACAGTATCAGCAGCGACAGCAGCTAGGTAGTCGTCAAAACAGAGAAATGTATAGTGCTGTCAGACACGATAAAAATAGCTCAGAAACAGCAGCGCTCAAACAAGAGGTCTCTAATTTGCAAACTCAGATGAGCAATCTGGCTCAGCAGATGCAAACGCTGGTCAGCTGTGTCCAGCAAAACCAAACTGTGAACAGGACAAATGAAAACTATCATAGACCGAACCATCAGTACCAAAGCACTCCAGGGCAACAACCTTTTCCAAATTCTCAGCGACGCTCTCAATTCAGTGGAATTGAATGTTGGCAATGTGGACAAGCCGGGCATACAAAGGCACGTTGTCCGCAGGTTCAGTCAGCTCAGCGTGGTTCTCGGACTGAACCGAAACGCCGCAGTCTGAACTACATGAATCGAACTGAGCCACACACCTACGCTCACAGTTCCAGCGAAGCTGGATATGAGGAAGAAAGAGAAGACGAAGAAACCGCTAGGAAAACTGCCGTCAAAGCCTTGTACCCTACTGTTCACGTCGCTAGTGCACGTCGAACCTCGGGTTTATGCAAATTAGCTGTGCATAACAAGGCTCTAGTGGAACGAAGCACTAACACTAACGTGTCCATGAACAATGCAGAAACGCAATGGGAAGCACCACAGAACGAACATCTTGGACATGCAGGTCCGCGGTTGAGGATGGCACCCTGGCCAATTAGAACGCGCGTGCGTGCCACATCGTTTCTTCAGGCAGCCCTGATTCTGCCACTGGTCGTATTTTGCTTGTTGCCGACTACACGGGGGTCACTCGCCGGAGAGTTAGGCAAGTTCACGACACAGGTGCACACTGGATACGGAGTTGCCATAGAACCCGCTGGGCTGGCACTCACACCACGTAACGTAGAATATCTGCCCATAGTTATCCACGCTGAACTACCACAGGCAGAAAAGGACTACGACGACTATGTCGAATTTTTAGGAACAAGGACCAGCCAGACTAATAGCAGTTGCACAGGCCGACATAGTCTACACAAACGGTTACAGGCAGTGATTAGTGATCTAGCCATTGCCTACGAGGGCGTCTTGAACACCGATTTCTACGCAAAACTGTTAAACCAAGTCTGCAAACAGGCAGAGGGGTTTTGCGCAGAAACTGGATCGCCCGAACCGTCTGTTTCACCAAACCAAGAGAAAACTGCGCCAAACCGAGAAAGGCGGTTTTTGGGTGCCTTGATTGCTGGAGTTCTTGGTTTGACTGGAACTGGTTTAGGCCTAGCTAATAGCATCTACTTAGGTAAAGTTGGTTCAAAACTTGACGCACTACAAGATGCTATGATGCTAATGAAAACCGACGCAAACCTGCGGGATCGAACACTAAACAGGTTGACATCCGCAAATGAGCAGCTTTCCATTTTCACTCACCATTCTATCAAACAAATACAAGACAAAATTAATCAAATCGCATGCGCTCAGAATCAGATAGTACAAGAAGTTGACGCACTGGTTAGTGGCCTAGCAATGAAGGAAACCATTACAAGAATGGTTGACGGTGCTATGCTAGCCGCTACCGAAGGTCGATTAGCACCGGACCTAATCGACGTGACTACCCTAAAACGACTTTTGCGCGACAATGTAAATTTGCAAGGCACGCTTTTCTACCAAGAACCCGCTTTACTATATCAATTTGCGAAAACGTACCCAGTGAAACTGGAAATTCATCGGTTATTATTTTCATTTTTGCTCGAGATTCCGATCATAATCGAAGAAGACGTGAAACCTGTTTTCAAAGTTCACAATGTTGGTTGGCACAACAAGACAACTAACCTTCAGTACAGTTTAGATTTACCTGACCTGATAATGTTAGGAAACATCCCTGCAGGCGATAACAGTTATAACCACTTAGTACTTCCCATCAACAACGAACAGTGTATCAGCCATCCTGGGCTGTGGTTGTGTCACCCGCATTCTATTCCGCTAGCATGGTCTCAAGAACAAAGTTGCATCAGTGCACTATATAATAGTCCACACACTAGCGAAAAATATTGTGAACCCCGACACCGCTTAGCTGTACCAAGTAGGAGTACTCAAATAAAGTCTACCACAGCTGGAGTACTAATTCGTACGAATGAAACTCAGGTACTAGTCACACGGTCATCCACCATAGCACATCAGAATGTAGGTAACAGGATCAGTGTGCCCAGTCACGGTGTACTCTGGTTTTCACACACAGATTATACGCTCTTAACAGTTGGCTCGTATGTCTATTACAACAGCTTAAAAGTAGTACAGCAAGTACGCGTAAAAGTATTTCAGAAGACACCTCATTGGCCAAAAGTTATAACACCGTTCGCAATCGACTTTACCTCGTTGGAGTTAGCGCAAAGGCAGAATACAGAGGCAAAGAGACTGATTCAAGAGGTTGCAGATCATGCCGGTCTGTATCCTGTCTTTGGAAGGGATTTCAGGATTTCTTTCTTTGGCCTGTATGTAGTGGTGGCCATAGTTATCCTAGTGTTGGCTTGTTTGCTCCTCTGTTTCTGTTGCCGTCGGTGCAAAAGACGATCGCAGCGTAACTCGGCTTCAGTTAGGTATCGGCCTAATGCTGAGTCGATAGAATTGGTTGGTCGTGGTAGAGTAAGGTCTGATTCTGACTCTCCGACGGAAACTCGCCGTCGTAGTAACAGTATGTTTTCCCGACGAAGGCGGTCATCCCCACATTCGCCACAGGTTGAAGGGCAACGTCCAGTTCTGTTTTCGCTAGATCCGTTTTCCGCTTTAGTAATCTGGATTTGCATAAAAGACATGCATCTCCCTGCCCTAGTGGATACTGGAGCCAGTATCACTATGATCTCGTCTTCCCTAAGGCGTAGGTTGCTAGCTGATGAGGAATACCTCAAGCTTAGGCCACAGGAAGTGCCTCGGATTGATTCAGCAACCGGACATACTCTAGACTTGGATGGTCTTTTACATGTTCCTTTCCAGATTGGTTCGAAAGTAGTCAGTCATCCCACGTACGTTGCTGATAGAGTTCCGCACGAGTGTGTATTGGGCATGGACTTCCTCTCAGAGGCTGGAAGTCTGTTTGTGGATCCCGTAAGTGAGAAGATTTCCATTGGCGGAGAATCGGTATCTGCTGTTGTGTCAGGACATAGTTTCACACCAGTAGAGATTAAAGCATCTTCTTCCTGGGTAATTCCTCCCCGATCCGAAATTTGTGTAATGTGTACACTGCCAGGGAACCTGAGCAAACAGGCTCAAGGACAGGATCTTCTGTTCGAACCTAACCTAGACACTCATAAGCGTTTTAAGTTCCGGACAGCCAGAGCACTGACTAGGGTTCACCTGGGTGATTCGATTCCCATTCGGGCCGTCAACACCACTAATGCACCAGTTCGAATTTACCGCAATACCCGCCTGGGTTGGTTGGAATCAGCAAAGGGCCATGAAGTTTCCGCTCTCTTTGATCCAAACAAGAGTTCTACAGGGCTTGTAGCAAGTGTTGGTAAACCCGACAAACAGGTCGATGGAAAACCAACACAAAGTCCAAAAGAATTTGAGAGACAGAAACTGCGTGAAAAATCCATATCGGAACTGATCTTTGACGGTTCTGATTTGACGGAAGGACAGAAGCAAACAATTAAGGGTCTGCTCCGGAAACATATTCAAGTCATAGCGGCAGATGACTACGATCTAGGCCGAACGAATTTGTTGAAGCATAGAGTCGATACTCAGGGAAACATGCCCATCAAGCAGCGAGTACGTCGTGTTCCCTTAGTTCAGCAACAGAATGTTGAGCAGATAGTCCAAGAATTGCTCGATGCAGATATAATTCAGCCTTCCCATAGTCCATGGGCGAGTCCCTACATCCTTGTTGAAAAGAAGGGCACCGCGAAGAAAAGGGTATGCACTGACTTTCGTAAAGTCAATATGATAACAAAACGGGATGTATATCCTTTGCCCAATATAGGTGAGATTTTCGACAAGGTGGGCAAAGTGAAGCCGAAATATTTTACTACCATGGACCTGAATTCTGGTTTTTGGCAAGTTCCTATGGCAGACGAAGACAAAGAAAAGACAGCGTTTGTCACGCACAACGGCCTATACGAATTTGTCGTAATGCCGATGGGCTTGTGCAACTCACCAGCCACTTTCCAGAGATTAATGGACCTTGTTTTTGCAGGATTGCCCTGGGAATGCTGCCTAGTTTACATTGATGACATTATTATCTTTTTCGCCACGTTTGAGGAACATTTAGCTCATTTGGAGAAGGTCCTTGTCAGACTAACCGTTGCGAAGTTAAAGATCAAGCTTCGAAAATGCCAGTTTTGCCTACCAGCTATTCCCTTCCTTGGTCATATTTTGTCCTCTAACGGCGTACAGGCCGATCCCCATAAGATTGACAAGGTTCAGAAAGCTCGTCAGCCCACAGATGTGTCCGAAGTTCGTCAATTCTTAGGTTTAGCTGGTTACTATCGTCGGTTTGTCAAAGATTATGCCCAGATCGCAAAACCTCTGCATAATCTTACTAAATCTACGGTAAAATTCCAATGGTCAGAGGAATGTGCCTCCGCGTTCGCCCAGTTGAAAGACTCCCTGGTATCTGCGCCAATCCTAGCTCACCCAGATTTGTCGATCCCCTTCTTTCTACATACCGACGCTTCCCGCATTGGTCTCGGTGCCGTACTGTCCCAAAAGCATGCAGATGGAAAAGAGCATCCCGTCGAGTATGCTAGTCGTCTTCTACAGAAGAGTGAACAGAAGCTCACAGTCACGGAACTGGAATGCTTAGCTGCCGTATGGAGTATCAAAAAGTTTCGCCATTATTTGTACGGTCTTCACTTCCAGGTCGTTACCGACCATGCTGCGTTGAAGTGGTTGCAAACCAAGACAGACCTTCCCCCTAAGTTGTTAGCTTGGGCGATTACTCTACAGGAACACAATTTTGAAGTTATCCATAAGCCAGGTAGGTTACACGGTAACGCCGATGCAATGTCCCGTCCCCCAATCGTCGCCGCTCTCACTACCAACACTCCTTTTGTCCCATCAGCTGAATGGCGTACAGGCCAGGCAACTGATCCGTTCTTGTCAAGCATGCGAACATTCCTGGAAAAGAAAACACTCCCAGGGGATAATGAACTGTCCAAACGCATTGTAGCAGAAGCTCCACAGTGTTCCTTAGACTACGGTATTGTTTATCACCTCCCCAAGTCCCCACAGACTGTTGGCGTTCGCAAGCAGGTCTACGTCCCAGAATCCCTCAAGGAGAAAGCTTTAGTGCTTTGCCATAATGATTCCTTAGCAGGCCACACAGGGCTGGAAAAGACATACGGTCGTCTCACTCAGGATTTCTATTGGCCCAACATGTACATCGACGCGAAGTCGTGGTGCCAGAAATGCCAAGTTTGCGGCATGTACCGCCCGGTAGTCCCCAAAGCGCGCAGTCATTTGGTTCCCATTGCAGTGCATGAGCCCTTCTATATGATGGGTGTTGATGTTGCCGGTCCTTACAAGATGTCTACCTCTGGCAATCGCTTTCTCCTAGTATTTACCGATTATTTTACCAAGTGGGTAGAAGCGTTTGCAATCCCCAATCAGGAAGCAGAGACGGTTGCCTCTCACTTTGTCCACCACATCATCTGCCGACATGGCAGTCCCCAAGTTCTATTGTCAGACCGAGGCACTAATTTCCTTTCTCAAGTCGTTGCAGATGTTTGCCACCTGTTTGACGTCACCAAGATTGCTACCACTGCCTATCATCCCCAATGTAATGGCTTGACCGAACGATGCAATAAGACAATTATTCAAATGATGGCAAAGTATACTGACGATCACTCCCATTGGGAACAATATTTACCGTTTTGTCTGTTTGCGATCCGTTCTAGCATACATAGTTCCACAGGTTATTCCCCCTATTTCCTCCTGCATGGTCGACATCCCCGACTCCCCCAGCACTTAAGTCTGAAGCTCAGTGATGAATCATTTTCCCGCGTTTCTGACTTTGCCGGTGCACTAACCTATCGATTGCGATCGGTGTGGGAAACTGCTAAAACCAATATTGAAAATGCACAGGCCAGTTATGCAGCACAATACAATAAGCGAGTTAGGGAAACCTCCTATCAGGAATGCGATTTAGTTTATCTTAAAAGCTTGACAAGACCGCGAGGCAATAAAATTAGCAAATTTTGTCCCAAGTGGATTGGGCCCTACCTCATCGTAAGGGTTCGAGAACCTAATCTTGAACTGCAACACCCCGAGCATCCTCTCGACACAGTTCAAGTAGTCCACAAAGACCGCGTGAAACCTTATAATGGGCCGTTACTCCCATTTCTTGATAGTGATAGTGAACCAGCGGAGGCAGCTGCTGAATCTGCAAATGAGTTTGTCGACTCAGATACTTCTGGCGAGTTCTAACAAATTGTTTTCCTGCCTCTTTCCCATCTGTTACTGTAATATATTTTCTAAATTTTTTAGTTATCCCATTTATAAAAGTCTTTTCATTTTGTTTTGTAGGTACTACTAACCGACGCTCTGGTCGATTGATTTCCGACACTCTGGTCGAAGAAAGTTGCGACACTCCGGTCGACTTCCTCATTTGCAACATTTCTTTGAAAGTATGTCCGCTAACGACCGCCCACCTTCGCCCACCTATGGCCTGGAGGCTCCTGCAGGCGTATCTACATTTAAAGGCCACGAGTGTAAATTCTCCAACATGTTTCCCTGTAGGTTTTATTTTATGGGCTTTTTGATGCAAAGTGTGGAAATGGGCTATCAATTGTTCAGGTGCTTCTTTGCTGAAGAGAACGGCTTAGCTGACCAAATCCTGTCTTTGTCTGGCGAGCGCCATGGCTATGCCTGCAAAAAGGAGGGGCGCCCATCTAATTTTCAGTCATTTCGTTATGACTGGTGGGACACTGTAAAGGTTCATGTTATGGAATCCCTTCTGTTTGCAAAATTTTCTCAAAACACTGAACTGTTCAAAGCACTTCTGGCTACAGGTTTTTCTACCTTGTTAGAGAGGGGCAACGATTCAAGCGGTTGGGCATGTGGCCTCAATGATCAAGAAATTTATAGCTGGGCTTGTTCGCACCCTCGACCCCCTCTGCAAGTCTGTTGGGCCAAGCTTTGATGGAAGTGCGTTTGCAGTACCGTCTGCAATATCTGCATTCTAAGGTGCTGTTGGTGTGTGATTCCTTAGGCGCACATGTCCCTGTTCCTGAAAATTTCTTGAAGTTATCTCTGCCTGGAGCTAAAATCCAGCATGTCCTCAAAATCGCCAGAGCCTGTATGTGGCCGAAATTCCGGCTTGTCATTGTGCTCGCTGGTACTAACAATGTTCCCCGCAGGCATAAGTATAAGCATGGTAAAGCCCCAGTATATGCTCGTGACGGTTCGCCAAGTCGTCCGTCAATTTGAAACAGGGTTGTCTCGTTTCGTCACTGAGCACCCTCAGGCGAAAATTGCTGTCTGTGAGTTGCTACCTCGCCACTGCGATGTCCCCACGGCCGGGTCTTCTTCGTTGAGCCACATACAAAAATGTGTGCCCGCCATTAACCACAGACTGTCTCTTCTAATTTCTGAATCGCAGTGGGCAAATGTTTCTCTTATTCCTCTCCACAAAAAATTTTCCTCCTCCCATTTGTTTCGACCCGACAATTTACATTTGAATGACTCCGGCAGTGTTCAACTAGGTCAAATACTGGCTAGCTACGCTGCTGCTAATTAAGTATCGACACACAGGTCGAGTTGACTTCGAAGTTTGTATTTTATACGTGTTTTTGTTCCTACCTCTATTTGTGTACTTGTACTTTATTCATTACCTTATACTCTCACTTTGATTGCTGAATTTTGTTGTATTGTTTAGCCGTACTTATCCTGATGCACTTTTCACCCATCTCTGCATATTGTATTATCTTGTATTCTTATATACTCCTCTTGCTTCCGACGTACTGGTCGT